>CM054949.1:16188-103688 GCA_029168755.2 Tillandsia fasciculata
TTTTCTCTCAGGTTGAAAAAGAAAAGAAAAAAAAAAAAAGAAAGAAAAGAAAAAAAAAGAAAAAAGAAAGAAGAAAAAAAATAATTTCTTTGAAAGCCGGTTTGGGAACTCTGCGGACGAACCTGTACTTCAGGCTGAAAAGGAAGAGAAAAGAAAGAAAGAAAAAAAAAGAAAAAGAAAAGAAAAAGAAAATAAAGAAAATAAAATAAATAAATTTTCTTTTGAAAGCCGGTTTGGGACCTCTTCGGACGCCCCTTACTTCAGGTTGAAAAGAAAAAAAAAATAAAATAAAATAAAATAAATAAATTTTCTTTGAAAGCCGTTTTGGGACCTCTTCGGACGCCCCTTACTTCAGGTTGAAAAGAAAGAGAAAAAAAAAAAAAAAAAAAAAAAAAAAAAAAAGAAAGAAAGGAAAAAAAAAGGAAAAAAAAATATTTCTTTGAAAGCCGGTTTGGGACCTCTTCGGACGCCCCTTACTTCAGGTTGAAAAGAAAAGGAAAAAAAAAAGAGAAAAGGAAAAAAAAGAAAGAAGGAAAAGAAAAAAAAAATATATATTTTTCTTTGAAAACCGTTTTGGACCTCTTCGGACGCCCCTTACTTCAGGTTGAAAAAAAAGAGAGAAAAGAAAAGAGAAAAAAAAAAAAAAAAAAAAGAAAAAAAAAAAAGAAAGAAAAAAAAAAAAAAAAAAAAAAAAAGAAAAAAATTATTTTCTTTGAAAACCGGTTTGGGACCTCTTCGGACGCCCCTTACTTCAGGTTGAAAAGAAAAGAGAAGAAAATAGAAAAAAATAAAAAAATTAATTTTATTTGAAAACCGGTTTGGGACCTCTTCGGACGCCCCTTACTTCAGGTTGAAAATGAAAGAAAAAAAAGAGAAGAAAAAAAAAGAAGAAAAGAAAAAGAAAAAAAAGAAAGTCAAAAGAAAAAATATAATAAAAAAAAAAAAGGGAAAAAAAAAAAGTCAACAACGACCCAAAACCGATTCGGATGATTTCTTCGGACATCCGAACTTAGGCTAAGTCAAAGTGAATTCGGATCCCAAATTGGATTTCCTTCAGATCCCAAGTCAAATAAAATAAGATAAAATAGACCTCTTCGAATCCCAAATAATTTATTTGACGGATCTCAAATAATTTCTTCTTCAGATTCCCGATAATTTCAAAAAAATAGAAACTTTCTCGGATCCCAAATATTTTAACGGTATTTTCTCCTGGCCCCAAAATAAAAATTAGTGGATTCATTCGGATCCCAAGTCAAATCATAAAATAAAAGGGATGGAATCCCGAAAAAAAAAAAAGGGGAATTTATTCAGATCATACCATCAAAATAAAATAACGGAGCTTCGAAACCCAAGATAAAATAAATTAGAAAATTTTCTTCGGATGCAAAATAAAATAAAACAAAAAAAAAGGGGATATTGAAATAAATGGGAATTCCTTTGAATCGAGAAAGAATTCAAATGAGTCCTAATCAACTGGGAGTCTAAGTCCGATTCAAAAAGGACTAATCATTCCAACCATATACGGATTTCAAATCCGATCCACATACGGATCTCAAATCCAATCCACATATGACATAGGCCCAATACACATACGGATCTCAAATCCAACCCACATATGACACAAATCCGATCCACATACGGATCTCAAATCCAATCCACATATGACATAGGCCCAATACACATACGGATCTCAAATCCAACCCACATATGACACAAATCCGATCCACATACGGATCTCAAATCCAATCCACATATGACATAGGCCCAATACACATACGGATCTCAAATCCAACCCACATATGACATAAATCCGATCCACATACGGATCTCAAATCCAACCCACATATGACATAGGCCCAATCCATATACGGGTCTTAAATCCAGTCCACTCACAAATAAAACCCAAAATCCAAAACCTATTCGATCCACAAATAAAAATCCAAAATCCAAAACCTATTCGAGTCCACAAATAAAAATCCAAAAATCCAAAACCTATTCGATCCACAAATAAAATCCAAAAATCCAAAACCTATTCGATCCACAAATAAAATCCAAAAACCCAAAACCCATTCGAGTCCACAAATAAAATCCAAAAACCCAAAACCTATTCGATCCACAAAAAACCCAAAACCTATTCGATCCACAAATAAAATCCAAAACCTATTCGACCCACAAACAAAAACCCAAACTCCATTCAATCTCATCGCCTTAACACATATAATTAAGGCAAAACTATATCGAAACCGACTAGATTCTAAAATCATATACTTAGAATTTAGTCAAATCAAACTCAATCGGGCTCTAACACATATACTTAGAGTTCATACAAACCAACCCAACTAACCCTAATACATATACTTAGGGTGCAGTTAATATTTTACTCTAGCACATATATCTAGGGTAGAACCAAATCAACTCAACTAATCCTAATACATACACTTAGGGTTAGTCAATCTCTCATTCTAGCATATATAACTAGAGTGAAAAACATATCAAACTCGGCCAATCCTAATACATATAGGACTTAGCCACCTCATACTCTCGAGTAGCATCAAATCCGACCCACCTCAATACATATCCTAGGGGTTTGGTCTCTCCATTTTGGAACATGCGCCAAATATGGAATCAAATATAATTGGACTCTAATACATATACTTAGAGCCAATTGAACCCAATTAAACTCTAACACATATAATTAGAGTTTAATATCGACTAATCCTCAACACATATAAGCAGGATCAAGTCAATTTCGAATCCATCTAAATCCTAACACATATACTTAGGATTTAGTCAATTATTAGGATACGATTTGTTCTATCTTCCTCACAAAGGTCTCTTAATCGAAGGTGCCCCAATCACAAGGGGGTAATTAACAATAGATGCTTGCGTCTATTGGAAGTCATAGATCCGCAATACCTGATACCCACATACACCCATCCATACATACAAATATAAATCTGAGTCGCGAATACCATCCCACGGGAAACCCCAGGTGAACCGCGCGAGATGAGTCATTCGGGATCGCAGACAGACGCCGCCGCAAACCAGATGCCAATAATAGTGTATTATCTGAACTTGTTAATCTAGGCAAGCAAAAACTTGAACTGGCACGTGAAATGTATCAATATGAAAAGGACTGCAAAAGTAGTATTCCAACAATTTCCATTTGCATGAGCCGTGTCTATGCGATGCCAGGCATGACTACAGAAAAAGCGCTGTGTGTAGGGGAAGCACTCAAAGATGTTAATAATCGTGAACTATTTATGACCATGAACGACGAGATGGCATTAGCGTGGGTTGAGCGTCAAGTGTCAAACCAGTCGTCTGTATATAGGGCATTTTTTCCTGGACACTAGTTTTTGTTTTCAATGTGTATGACTTTGTTTGAATGCTCTTAGATGTACTTTTTATTCATCATGTAATATGCTCAGAAGACATTTCAATTTGGTTTGAATGCTGTTAGATGTACTCTTTAATCATCGACTATATTAACAAGCATGCTAGAAATACTGTTATATTACAACGTCATTTGTTGCGCTTGTCAATGTTGAATATATATTGTACTTACAGTATTAATGGGTGATTCGAGTCCTCGTCATGTGTTTTCCTCCAAAATCAATACCATAATAAGGGAGCTTTTAGATGATGATGACGACTATTGGGATGAGGTAATAGCGATGTTGTTGAGGAAGGTTACTTTACATCTACCCATACTGTCTACAAGCAACCGTGTCGAACCCGCCCATTCACAGGGCACCAGGTGATATGTGATATATTGAATGGCCATCCTGACCGTGGGTACGATCAGTTTCGAATGCGAACAACGACTTTCATCGCACTTCGCGATGAGCTAGTCCAAAAGGGGTTGTTACGAAACACACGCCATTTGACAATTGAGGAACAGTTGGGAATTTTTATGTTTTGTGTTGGACATGGGGTGGCTAATAGGGTAATCGCTGAAACATTTCAACATTCGGGTGAAACAATCAGTCGACATTTCAACAATGTGCTTCGGGCGATTGTGACGTTGAAAGACGATTACATAACATTTCCGGCGAATAATGTGTCGGTGCATGCCCGGATTAGAGATAATGTCAATTTTCACCTTTCAAGGTATGTATGCTTTTCTATTTTTTAGTTCACTTATTTATATGTCACCAGTGTTCATTATAATAAGTGACTGCATGTTGTTTCATGTTTATTGCCAGAATGCAATTGGTGCAATAGATGGGACACATCTTCCGGTGGTTGTCAGCACGAGCAAGCAACCGAGATTCCGGAATCGCAAAGGATTTACTTCGCAAAACATGATGGCTGCAGTATCCTTTGACCACGACTTTCTATTTGTGGCCACTGGTGGGAGGGATCTGCAGCTGACATGAGAGTACTCCGATGGGCATGCGAAACTGGAGGATTCACTGTGCCCGAAGGTATATTGTACACATCAAATTTTATTTTGCATTTCTTTATTGATGGGGAATATAGATTTTAACATTGTACATGTTGTGTAAAATTTATAGGCAAATATTATTTGGTAGATTCTGGCTATGCAAATACACACAGATTTCTTGCACCATATCGGGGGGAGCGTTACCATATCAGCCAATTTGAGGGAAACACACGAGGTCGCACTCATCGAAGTCCGCGCGACCTATATAACCATCGACATGCACAGTTGAGAAATGTGGTGGAGAAAACATTCGGTATTTTAAAAAAACGGTTCAAGATCTTGACTGTTGCAACACCCTTTCCATATAAAGTCCAATGCCAGATTGCGATGGCATGTTGTGTTTTGCATAATTTTATTCGACGAAACTCTGGTGCGGATGCCATATTTAACGCTGTGATGGAGGAAGAACCAAATGACGAATTAGATGTCGAGGAAACGGTTCCATAGTGTTGGTACTACTGAGTCACAAAGAGGCGACGCGCTGCGCAAAAATATAACAGACGAGTTATGGAATAATCGCAGTTAGTTATATATTTGATTGCAATGTAAAAAATGTGTAATATATTTGATTGTATGATACAATGTGTTCGTAAAATTATGTATGAATTCGAGTATGTAAAGGACTTTTTGATGTGTATTGAACTGAATTATGCGGCATTCAATGGGATTGTAAATGACTTATATTTTCTGATCTTTATGACCATAATGGACTGAATTGTATGTGATTTAATCTTTTAAATATAATGGACTGAATTTTTTACAATTTTTTTTACTCACTATTTCACCATTTATGATTAATTTTAAAAAATAATAAAATATGCTATTATTCAACCTTATAATAAATTTAGATTAATATTAAATTATACTATAAAAATATTTAAAAGGACAAAATTAAAATTTTCTAGCTATTGTTTACTGGTTAAACTGTCAAACATTTAAATATTTTAATATGTAATTTTCTATAATTTTTTAGTATTTTATTTATTTATTATATATTTTTAATTATTTTTTATAATTTTAAATAATATTTTAAATTATTTTTGGTTGATTAATATAATAAATTATTTTATTTATATAATAAATTATTTTTATTTATAAAGGGCAAAATAGTCAATACACAAATTTATCACTTATCAATTCTTCTTATTCCTCTATACTCAACCAAACACAATTTTTACCAATTCTTCCTATTCTCCTTATTCCTATATAATTACCAAACACATTTTACCTTAATTCCGGTATAACTCATAAAACGAACCAAACGCAAATTTACTCCAATTCCTGCTAATACCAGAATCTGTACCTATCCCCGGTATAACAAAATTTTTCTAATCCCCGATCCAAACGCTACCCAAAAGTCTCAAATAGAATAATTACATATAATAGATCAATTTAGGATTTCTGTATTCTTTTTTTTTTTTTTTGAGAGAGAGAAATATGTTATGTTTTTATTTATTTATTTATTTATTTTTTATATTTTTCTTACTCATATTATTTTAATTTAGAAAAAAAAAAAAAAGAGAGCAAAAAAAAACCAAGTAGCTGGAACTGGACTTCCGCAGTTCCGCTCCCTTCCCAGTCCCCACGTCGGCCCGCACTATACAACCGCTCTTCTCTCTTCATCCCTATGCTTCTCTTGCAAGCTTGTAAAGCTCCCTCTCTTTCTCTTGCTCCTCCTTTCTCTGTGTACAGATTTTAGTTAGTTAGTTTTTTTTTTTTTCTTTTTTTTTTCCTAAGTTTTGGGAGGAGTCCTCTCGTCGGTAGTCTTAATTATCGTTTCGATGTTGTTTCCACTTTCTTGTTAGGTCTTGCTTTCCTACAAGCATCGATCTGTTGCCTAAAATTTTCTTTATATTTATTTATAATCTTTGGTTATGGGGAGATTTTAGATCTGATGCTTGGTGCGCTTGTTTGATCAATTTTATTGTGTGTCATTCGCAGGATCGGCAGTTGGCTCTCCACAGCCCAACAACAATCTATTATTCCGGGGTGCTTTCTCCACGATCAACGCAGAAGAAAGAGGAGAAGGAAACTGAGATTTTTATGCTGACTAGTGGGGATTTTGTGGGTTCTAATCTTTCCAGCAGAGGATCGCTTCCCTTTGCGAATTGGGATCGTTGAAAGATTTATTTCCTATTCGCCTCCTCTGCTGCACTTGTGATATTGATTGGGTGGAGATCTCCTCGGTCTGGCCCTGTTGATTAAATGAGTTATTTCAGCTTCGGATCGAAGTTAGTGGATGCTTCTTTGTGGACACTGAAAGCTCAAGCATGAGGAAAAATGGGGGCGTCGGCATCCATCTGGGGTCAGCAAGGGCTTTCAGCGACAGAAGGTGGCTTCTTCCCTTCTTCGCAAGCTTGCTCGTCTCTCTTACCCTTTTCTTGGCCACGATTTTTGGCCTTTTCTCACCTCAGTATGCCGGGGACTCCCTCTTACTAGATGTGGTTTCTTTTGCCAACTTGGATGATTCCGATGGGTACCTTGTGGAGTCGGAGGTCAAGAGGACCCCAAACGATCCTTTGCTGTCGGAACCTGAGGCACCGCGAATTGCTTATCTTATCACCGGCACAAAAGGCGACAGTCAAAGGATGAAGAGAACCTTGCAGGCTTTATATCATCCGAGGAATCAATATATACTGCACTTGGATCTCGAGGCCCCTCCGAGGGAGAGGATAGAGCTGGCCATGTATGTCAAGGGTGATCCCATGTTTGGCCAGATCGAAAATGTTCATGTGATTGCGAAAGCCAACTTGGTTACTTATAAAGGACCCACGATGATCGCCTGTACCCTCCACGCCGTTGCAATTCTCTTGAAGGAAAACTTAAAGTGGGATTGGTTCATAAATCTCAGTGCCTCCGACTATCCTCTTATGACTCAAGATGGTCAGTATCACTGAACATGGTACTTCTTTTTTCCCGATTTTCTCATTATGTCCTGCTTTGTGTGTAGTGATTTACTTTCATCTCTTTTACTACTGTCGCTCTTCCGAGGGCCTTGTAATTAACCCAAATATTTAAGTCAGCAGAAAGAATTATAGCTAGATAGTAAGGTGTGCGTGATTTTAAATTATACGAGTCTATGAAACTATATTTCAATTTACACTGATTAATAACAATTTTATGCTATTGTATCTATATAATATTATACACAGAGTGCTATTTGATCTAAAGGAACTTGAGTCTGGTAAGAGTCCCTTCATCCCACCCTTTTCAAAGGATCTGGTTAGAGTAGAACTCTTATTATGTAGAAAATTGTGGTAAGATCTTCAACAAAGCTAAATCATGCAACAGAGGAATTTGGCATGAAGTCTATAAAATCTTTGGACAATGCAGTTTTGGCTAGCAAATGTACTTGACACCTTTCATACGACAGTAACTAACTGAATTCACAAGCTGTGTTCTATATCATAGTCTTAACAAGTCCGTTCGTAATTAGCTGAGGTACTAAAGAATACGGAAAACCTAATAATAATTATTCAATTCTGCAATCTGCTGATTTGTGATTGCAGTAGGAACATTGTGATACCTCCTATGGCATGGAAAATGGAAACAGAACTAGAAATCAAAAATTATTATCGTAAAAAGGTTTTTGAAGCACACAAGGTTAGGCCTTGTTTGGTGTTGCTTCGTTCCTTTAATTGTTTTGTAAAACACAGTCCATACAATAAATTGTGTGGGTGGATGGCTGAATGCTTGCAGTCTGTACATCTATCGGGTTTGTTGGGCAAAAAAAAAAAGGTTGTAAATCTTGTTTTTTTTGCTTTTGTTTTCTTCTGTAAGATGCCTTTTGGCTTCCGGCCAAGTTGCATTGCAAGCTAGTCAACGACGACGGGAGTAACGAAGTCCACCTGACATCACTAATACCAAACAAAGACTTGACATGATATTTTATAAGACTGAACTCTGTGTTCATCCATTATACTAATATTGGTCTTATTTTGCATAACTAAATAGCCCATGAGTAATATATTCAAGCATTCATTTCAAAAGTAGGCCTTCCTCATTGAGCTACAAATTTTGCTTTGACTTATAGTATAACTATTTCTGTACAGATATACTTCACGTGTTCTCTTCTTTACCAAGAAATCTCAATTTTATAGAACACATGCAGATTGCAGGGTGGAAAGTGTAAGATGAACTATTTAGTATTTTATTTCTTTCGCTTGTAGTGATCATACTTTGTTAGTTCAAATTGTGAGTTTATTTTGAACAATGCAGGGGCCAAAGGGCTAAACCAATCATTGTAGATCCAGGCCTTTATTTGTCCAAAAAATTCGACATTGTTGTGACTACTGAACGTCGGGAACTGCCAACATCTTTCAAGTTATACACTGGTAAGCTGTTTGAACCCACTACTCTGAAAATTCTGCTCATCCAATTTTGCGTGGTGTAACAGAACTTCTGAATGTTCTGCTATACTTAAAGTTCTCAAAGCTATACGCCTTTTTACACTTAATAATTGAAAATAATGGATAGGAACACCAAAAGACATTCCTTTAGAAAAACTATGGATAGTGGTAGGGCCGGAATTTTTGTACACATGCAGACTCAGACTCTGGAGTTAAGTGAATAGCATAATACGTGCTTAGATTAATGCTAAACTCAAGCCTTGTGAAGCTTGCTTGACTCGAGCATGGATTATTGTGTCATGGTATTCCCCCATGCCACAGCGTATACTATTGTGAAACTTCGTATGGCAAGTGGTGCTACTGGAGTGCAATCTTGTGCCAGCATATGCCTTGGAGCAAGTTTCCTTTAAATAATTTTCTTTTAGAAAAATCCATTCAAAACTTTCTAAATGTTTCTAATATAACCATTTTTGCTTTATTGATTGATTCGCACCAAGTAGTAGATTTCAAATATTTACCCAGTATTTGCCATTAATTCCATCAGATATCCTTCAACATGGATAATGAATTGGAAGGTTATCAACTGGGGATATCATTCTTGCTGAAATGAAACTCTCCAAAGACAGAAAATAAAGTAGTTTAGAAGAGAATCCAAAGCACTTTTTTAAGAGAAAAAGAAAGATATCAGAAGGGCGACTTTTCGCACAAAAATAATCAAAAAATGATTTCTGAGCATGCTTTCTGTTGCCGCTTAATGGCTATCAAAATTAGCAATGCAAAAGTACTTGCTCAAGACATAATTATTCTAGGGTACACCATAGAGAGATGTAGTTTTGGCATTACATTAGATACAGGAATCATATCCCAAGACATAAATATTGATCCATGTAAAGAATGTCCATGCCTTTAAGATATTTTTATGCACTCCTCTCGCTTATAAAAGCCATGCATGTTATCCTAAAAGCTCTTATCTTGTAATTCAGGTTCAGCTTGGGTGATGCTGACCCAATCCTTCCTTGAGTACTGCATTTGGGGATGGGAAAATCTCCCTCGGACCATCCTAATGTACTATGTGAACTTCATCTCCTCACCTGAAGGGTATTTCCATACTGTGATCTGCAACTCTGAAGAGTTTCGGAACACAACAATTGGCCACGACCTGCACTACATTGCCTGGGACAACCCACCGAAGCAGCATCCCCTCTCCCTCTCCACCAAAGACTTCAATAAGATGGTCAAGAGTGGGGCACCCTTCGCTAGGAAATTTGCTAAGGATGAAAAGTGCTGGATAAGATCGATCGTGAGCTCTTAGGTCGGTCGGATGGCCAGTTCACCCCAGGAGCTTGGTGTGTTGGCAGATCAGATGGTGGGGCAGATCCATGCTCCTCCAGGGGCAAAGATTCTGTGTTCCAACCAGGTCCTGGAGCTGAGAGATTGAAAGAGTTGATGAAGAAGCTACTGTCTCAGGATTTCCGAAATGGAAGCTGTTCATCACTGCCTTATGATCAGCCGAAAAGACAGTGGATTATTCCCTGATGGTATGCTTGCCTGTGACTCCAACTGCGTCGTTCTTGAGCAAGAGCAAGTGCATAACTCATGACTATGTGTACTCTAATTGATGATATATACATATTTATATGAATGACATTGCTGCATAATTCAGGCTTTAGAGTTTTCATCTTTTCCTTTGTGATGTGGGGTTGCTTTGTAATTGATTGATTTGTAAAATATTCGATCTGCTTAAAGGCTGAGTACCCTATAACCTCGGTAGAATATGAGGGAGGACATTGGAGCCGCTCGTCTGCTTGACGCTTCAGACAAGTAGCAAGGGAAAACTCCGAAAAAACAGTGTTTGCGCCATTACTGAGATACCAGTTGCATTCATTTTGGAGAAGTTTGTCTCATCATCTGAAGGCTTATATGTTGGTTCAGTCTATTGAACTGCAGCTTTTGTATTCCTTAGTCCAGCTCTCTTTATTGTATCCAAATGGAGCGCGAACATTACGTACGAAATGTATAACGTATCTTGGTAATACGCAGTAAATAAAATTCATTATTGATCTCTTTGCTCTAGTGGGCAGGTGGCGCAAGGTCGACATACAGGCATGCTTGTCGAGTTTTTAAAAGATAAAGCTATAAGTTCAAGCAATTTATTCATTTGTAGTGCATCTAGATTCGTGTTGATTATCTTCTAAGAGGAGTGGTACACGACAAATTGGTATACCAAATTTCTGTGATAATAGTGCAAATATTGAAATAACGTTTGTAGAATGTAGACAAACAGAAATGAGAACACAGCAATATAAATTAAATATACGGAATGCCAATTAGGAGTAGGACATTACCATTCTGCTTCTGCTTATATTGGTCTGAAGATTGAAGATAACTTACATGAAATTCGCATGTAACGACCTCCGTAAATCCGCTGTTCACGTGTGAACGAAACTCCCTAAATTGCAATTAAACCATAACAAAAATAAGAAAAAGGAATGATTCAAGAGTTTTATTTAATTTTGATAAAAATGTATGGAGGCCTCCTTGACTACAGCCATTCTGAAAAGGACTACTCAACTATATTTTTTTGACTGTGGACTGTCAAATTTTTTATTTTTTTTAAAATTACATAATTTTAAGTAAATAAATTAGAAGTTTTACCAAATTAGTCAATACTTGTATCAAATTTAATAGTTTAAGCTATTCTGTAGCGAATTAAATTAAATTGATTATCTGATAGTAGTTAATGCGGAGATGAATTTAACAAAACTTTTAAGTTAATTATCTATAAAACTCCATTTAAAATTTGAAAATTAAAAAATAAAGCTTTTTTACCTTCCTTTTTTTTTTTTTTTTGGTTTTTTTTTTTTTTTTTTTTCCTCACCCGTCGGTTTGTTTTGGGCCCTGGCCTTACGGAAAGGGGAAGCAAGAGATGAAACAGAGGAGGCAGGCACGAACCTCGCGGCTTGAATTGCTCATGCTTCTCGTTTAGTTTTCCTTCTTCGTCCCCATCTCGGCATCTTCTCTTCCCTCGGAGGGTCTTTTGTTTTTGCTGTTGCTTCTGCTTCTGCTTCTGTTTCTGGGGGATGCCCCACGATTCCATCCATTGCCATGAACGAGAAGGCCTCTGTTACCAAGGAGCTCAATGAGAAGCACCGGAAGGTGTGCTTTTTAATTAATTTATTTCTTTTCCCCGACATAGATCGGCTCCTATTTATATCACAGGGAAGGGTTGTAACTTTCTTCGAGATCATTTCGATAATGCGGTGAATTCGCATATTTCGACGGTGTTGCGCTGAAGATCCGGGACATAGTTTTCACTCCTCTCTCTCTCTCTCTCTCTCTCTCTCTCTCTCTCTCTCTCTCTCTCTCTCTCTCTCTCTTTAATTTTATTTTCCTTAATTTTTAATATGATTTTTGTCGGAAATTGTCTGTATCTATGTGTGGATTTAAATTGGCGGCAGGAATTCGAGGCCGCAGCTTAAGTCGCAAAGATTTCCGTGGTATCTTGTTCAATAGCATAACCATTGATGGATCATCCCTCGTTATTTTTCTGATTGTTGCGAGGTCTGGAGTTACTCTTGTTGTTTCGTTACCAGGATTAAATACTAGACATGAAGTTTCATTTGTGGGATTTGAGGCTTGTGTCGTCAATTCAATTATAGTAATAGGCTGCACCTCTTTTCAGAAAGAGAGAAGGAACAGTAGAAGCTGCGTGTTTGACAATCAAAACGTCTACTACCTCTGGCTATATTATGAATCCAAAATGGGCTTCTTGGTAGAGTTGTCACTTGGACTTGATGCTCGGTTTGGAGCTATTTGTGTTGTTTAGTTACCAGGTTTAAATACTAGAAATCACGTTTCAAATGTAGGATTTGATGCTCCATTTGTCAATTCAATTATAATGAAGGTTGTGTTGCACCTCTTATCTACTTAAGCACAAGAAATTTGTTTGACCGCCAAAAGATCTTGAACTTCTAGCTTATCTAAAGAAACCAAAGCGCACTTCTTGGTAGAGTTGTCACTTGGACTTGCATCACCTGGCGATCCTGACTAGTATCCGACTCTGTCCAGTATATTTTGAGTTTGGGTCTGGGTCTAGCAGATGTAGATCCTGTCCAACCCAAATCTAATTTAATAGTTGATTAAAATCCATTTTGAAGTTATAACTATTGATTCGTAAGGTATGAAAACTAATTCTTTTAGGCATTAGCCCTATGAGATATTGAGTATCAGTTGAGAGGAATTCTTATAACTAGTTGTTGATGCCACACAGTTGAAAGAGTGAGGGCTCAACAAACTTGGACAAGAAGCTCAGAGAGATCCCATTTTAAAGCAGAGAGAAATGACATTGTCCTTTAGTGATGGAGAACACGATTCTGGAGAGAATGGCAAGAAGTTGCAAGACTTCAGAGCCAACCTTATATTGGTGGCCTGGTTGCTAGCTTTATATTTTTATTTTTTTTCCCTCCTGAATCTTTTGCTTGTTACAGCTTTTAATTTCTTTTGGGCTTTCTGTTGCGACTTTTTTTTTCTTCTAATTCTTTTAGTATTGGTGGAACTTGAAAACATTGCTTCATACATCTTCATTTATTTGCAGATATTAGACGGGCTTCTCAAGTTGCCTGAGAACAAAGAATGTGCTGACTGCAAAGCCAAGTAATTATCCAGGATCATGCTGTTTCTATTTTATTTACATACTTGGCTTATCCTTCCGAACTTAGAGGAACTCCATATTTTTAAGGGTAAACTTTATATTCCCCGCCCCCTCCTCCTCCTGTGGTTTAGCTCATTTTCACTTTGCCACCCCGTGGTTTAAAAAATTTCACTTTGCGCCCCCATGTGGTTTATTTTTATTTCACCAAAAAACTCTATGTGAAATAGGGCGGCTAAGTGAAAAAATTTTAAAAACCAGAGTGGCAAAGTGTAAATGAGCTAAACCACAGGTGTCAAAGTGAAACTTTTTAAACCACGCGGTGGCAAAGTGAAAATGAGCTATACCACAAGGGGGCAATTTGAAGCTTACCCTATTTTTAAGCTAGATTTTCAGCAATTTCTTCATAATATTTTTTATGCGATTCCCTTGCGCATTTGTTTTTCAAAACTGAAATTTGCCATCAAAATAGCTATTAAATCACTTCTTTATCAACTTCAGGCAAGTAGTACATTATTTCGTTCTTTTGCTGGTGAAGAGATATCCATAAAGCAAAATGTTTAATGGTAACTTTTACCTTGAAACGGTTTAGTACACATAGAAGTCTAATCTGCGAGATTTTAAAATACAATCTTATGTTCAGTTGTGTTTAAATTTTTGTATAGCATGGTTTTTGTAGTATGTAATGGCTGCATGATATTCACCAGATTCCTCAGTTTTTTAAATTTTCATGTAGTCTGAATTACAATAGTCCTATCCTATACATGCAAAGTTGTCATCCCATGGAATTTCTACATAGATCCAATACTAGGCTTGACAGTTCTTTCAGTTAACTCACATGGGTATGGTAACTTTTGTCCTTGTATTTTCTATAAATGAACCGGTTCATCAAAGCTAATTTTTGTTCATCATATTGCAGGGGTCCACAATGGGCAAGCGTGAATTTGGGGATTTTTATATGCATGCAATGCTCTGGAATCCATAGAAGTCTGGGGGTACATATATCTAAGGTCGTATGCTATTGCTTAATTTATTCATTTAGGTTGCATTGATGATGAGCAGCTAGCCAATAAAATATTAATCACACGCAACGAGTATTAGCGTGTCCAATATATGATATTCATGCGCTTCACTGTTTCTTGCGCAAATGCTCGAGCATTATTATGACGAAATGAAGGATTTAAAAAATTTGTCTGGTTAAAGCTACATTTCATTGGTGATTGATATATATATATTTTTAAAGGTGAGATCTGTCAGGCTGGACACATGGCTCCCAGAGCAGGTCGCTTATATCCAAAGTAAATGCATTTGCTTTCTTTTAGGCTTTTTTTTGTTTTCTTTTAATGCTGCCCTAGATGTAGTATGGCCTTATGAAAATAGTATATTTTAAAGCTTTTTGATCATGGCTTTCGGATTGACTGCAGCTATGGGAAATGAAAAGGCGAATAGCCACTGGGAGGCAGAACTACCTCCAAACTATGACAGAGTTGGAATTGAAAATTTTATTCGTGCAAAGTATGAGTACTTAAGTATCTTCTCTTTGAATCTCCTGTAAATTCCATCTTTATTTGTATTGCTTAACCACTAATGCGGTAAATGTAAACATCTAGATATGAAGAAAAAAGATGGGTGCCCCGGGATAAAGCCTTGCCAGCATGTTCAAAGGTAAGAGAAGAAACTAATACTGCAAGTGAGCGGAAATCTGCTGATGAAGTTGGACTTAACTTCAGAAACAATATAAAATCCCCTGAGAAGCGAAATTCAGTATCACCATTACATGCTGGGAACAGTCTAGCTGTTCCTAAAATTCCAAGCCCGGTAATCTTGATCACATAATTTGTTTATTCTAGCTGCTTTTTCTGAATGTGTTTTTCAATGTTCTTGCTTTCTACACATTGTGTTTATTCTAACTGCTTTTTCTGAATGTGTTTGTCAATGTTCTTGCTTTCTACACATTATGCAGAAGGTTGAAACAAAATTTTCCTCTGAAGAGCTAACTATATCAGTTTCTCAAAACGAAATTTACAATTTTTTCTTTAATAGGAATGTTGGCTGTGGATAAATGCTTGTAGCAATTAATTAAATATATTATTAGGAATCTGTGGGTGAAAATTGTATCTTGTTATTTGTCTACTTTATACTAATTTTTTATCTAAGCAGTTTTGCAGGATTCTCAACTTTTAGTAATTAGTACTGTATATGCATCAGGCTAGGAGAGAACTGATTAGAAATTTTTGGAAATGTTTCTATAAATGTAAGGTCAAAATTTCAAATTTAACTTGGGATATAATCGCTATATTTTCATGATGAATGAATTCAATCTGCTGACTTTATTCCTTACAAGCTGCTCATGATACGCCTCGCATTTTGTCGAATGTTAAGGTCGGTCGCGTTGTTTCATTGTGCTGTGTATCTTAGAAAATGATGATACTGGCATTTTAATCCAAACATAAAGTCATGGACAGATGGAGACCAATTAATAGTCAAGAATCATACCACAACTGAATTTGTTGTATAATATCTCTTGAATATGTTAAATGTTGTAACTGAGTTGCTTTTCTCTTGTATCTTCAAGAACAATTGTTTCATTATACTAAAAACAAAGCCATGCTAATAATCTGCTGCAATTGAATGATGACAGGTATCTTATGCACCAAAAGTACAAACAGTGACATCCCAGGCCGTCTCTACACAAACTTCGCCGAGACCTCCTTCTGAGCTTAATTCTACAGTCTCTCTACAGCGGAATGTTGATCAAACAACTGATGTTTTCAACATTCTTTCTGAAGAGAGTCCAAGCCAACATGAATCCACGCCATCTTCAAATGATGACAATGGATGGGCAAATTTTGAGTGTAAGTTATGGTGCAGTTCTTACTTAGGCTGGATTTCTATACTCTTTTCTCCTTTTCTGCACGTCTACTCTTCCTCGTTCGTGGCCTACTTTACAGTAGTTACTTGTGATGCGACTACAATATTTCATCATTTCTCACCCTAAACCCTTTCTTATTTCTATTTTAAATAAGCAGCTGCAAATCTGTTTTACGTGAAAAAAATTTAAGGAGCTAACGGTGTTTTGTCCCTTCTTGGACTTGCAGCTGCAGAAGCAGTCAGTGTAACAGAGAAAGAAAGCATCACAGAATCTGCTGAAAGTAAGAGCAAACCTCCATCTGGAATTGAGGACCTATTTAAAGATTCACCAGCAGAGGTGCCAACTTTGGATCCAGAGAAGTCCCAGAAGAATGTGAAAAATGATATTATGAGCCTCTTTGATAAGGTTAATTTACTTAAAATGTTCATGAGTTCTTTGGATGAAATGGCAAAATTCTGCAACTTTCTTAAAATTAGTCTTTGTTGCTTGCAAACTTTCTAATATAGAACGAGAATCCTTTATATTTAGTAGACAGTGAGTCGGTGGTCACTTGGGGCGGACCTTAAAAAATAGAAAGCTTCCCTAAGTACAACCTTTAATGTAAGTGAAAGTTGTAAAAAATTAGAAATATCAATACACCTAACAATTTTACACAAGAATTTTAATAGAAAACTACAATACTGTCTATTTAACAGTTGAATCATATATGACCTGAAGAGCGTCGCATTTGAATTGGATACACATCATTGTTTTATTATAATCAACATTATGATTGAGTAAATATTAATTCCGATGTTCAAATTTTCAATTGCTCAAAGCATGTGCAGCTATTTGCAAAGTTTTATTACTTTGCCATTTATATGCAATACTCCAATGGAAAGAAGGTAGTGAGGCCCATATGATAAAAGTGAAAAAAAAACAAAGTATTTGCACTTATGTAGGTTTTAAATGGAAAATTTCTACTAGTCATGATCATTGGTAATAATTGCTTACCTTGTTGCACCTATGATGTACTGCAGTCCAATATGGTTTCACCATATACCGTTCACCAACAGCAACTAGCATTCATCTCTCAGCAGCAGGCACTTCTAGTGGCCGCATCACAATCAGGCACCACACTTCCAACTCAAAAACCAGGCGCTACTGTGCTTGCATCCAACAGTAGTTTCCCAATTCAAAACTGGCCCAACGTAGGCCATCAATTCCCAGGAATGACGTTATCAGCAGGAGAAAAGGATAACAAGTTAAACCAGGTAATTTTCTCTATATTCTTCAACATCGCTTGGATTTTTGTTTCGTATTTTATACAGGGATTGCAAATTTTTTAACATTCTTTTCTTCTAGATTGCCTAGATTCATTTTTTGGAGCTTGATACTAGGATGCCAAATTCTTTTATCAGTGTTTTTGCTACATGGCTCGAATAGACTTGTTCATATATTTTTAATGGTAGAAGGAATATCTCATGCAGGTGCATCCCCTTGGAAATTATGGTCCTTTTCCTGCTTTGGGGTAAGCATTCTGCCTTTATTTCAACTTTTCCTAATATAACCACCCTATTGATCTTCTGTCTTTCGCTGCATTATTGCAACAACTGCTAATTATACATGCTCTTGCTATGTTACAATGTTTTGACTATCAATTTGGTTTGTTAAACCTTGTATTCTTTAAAAACTTTGTTTATGGTTAGTATGATATTTAATTATCGATTCAACTGAATGGTTTCTGAAATCTTGCTGTTTTTTTTTCTATTATTGTATAATTATGTTGCTGGTTTGCTGGTACTACTATTTCGGTAACTTCTATTGATAGAATGATAATTGATCTCAGTTCTAGTATGAGTTCATGAACAATTGATCTTAGTCCCTAGCTTAAGTGTCAAGGATGAACAATTGAGCCTGATGGGAATTCAGACCTTGCTTAATTTAATCATTAGTTTGTCGACTGGACCAAAAGTGCCTTTTTTGGTCACACCGATGCTATGGTAATCTTTGCATCAGCTGCACATTTTAGGTTCTGAAATCTATTTATATCATTCTCCTCAAACCTCTGAAATCCATTTAAGTCGTTATGACATCATCAATTTTTTTTTTTCATTTATTTTGGAGGGAAAAAAATATCTTTTAGTCTTGCACTGTTACTAAAGCTTCATAAGTTAATGTGCATGTACAGCATTCTCTGGTGAGTCATATATGATTTGATAGTTTTTTCTTGCTATTAGAAAGGAATTGGGAAAGTCTTATCAATGGTATTCTACTTAACTAGATATAACCAATATATGACCCCTGTTTGTTTATCTGTCTTTGGTCTCATCTGCTGGAGATAAGACGTCATGTATATAGATTCCAGATGGAAAGTGTGGAAATGGTCATAACAAAGAAAAGAAAAATAACCTGCGCCCTCAAATCTTGAATAGAGGAAAAGTGCACAGACCACTATTGTTCTAACCTGTACTTCTCGATCTTGTTCTTTCAGGCCAATCTTCTGCTATTTCTAATAACAGATTTTTTAACTTTTTAAGCACAAATGCAGCCTTAAGGTACCTTAATTTGGCGTAAGCTATCTTCTGCAGTGTTCTGTTTTGAGCCTTTTCAGTTGATGATTAGTCAGCTGGCAACTAATGCTAAAATAAACTCCGTCCGCCAAATTTTTCTCTCTTTGAGGTGGAACAGTGCAGTTTACATTTTTGCGGGATATTGACCAGTAATTGAAACTTGATAAAAGTTGCAACTATCTTTTCTCAAGCTGAGTTTCGATGCCAGATAATCGTTGCTTTTCAATGGCAAGTGAACTTGGAGTTACTACTCTGATGCCCGAGAAAATAGCTTGTAAGAGTGTTTTACCGCATTTTATTTTTCAAATTGCATATATTGATTCTGTATCCCGTCCTATTTGCATGTCCATCTCAAATCAAAAAGGGTGCCTGGCCAGCGCGGTTTAACTCCATTTTAATTTTGTATTTTCTCGGCAGTCTTCAACTTTGGTATTAGATTGTTGCTAGCTCATCTTGATTGTTAAAGTGAAATCATCCTCATTTTGCAGAATGTCAGCAGTACCTGGTAGAAAAGTAACCGAAGGCGAAGGTAGTGGGACGGCAACTGCATCCTCTTCCCATTCAACCACTCCGAATCAGTCACTAAGTGATTATGACTTCTCATCCTTAACTCAAGGCTTGTTTTCGAAGAATTAACCGCCACAATTGAAGATGCTGGAACGATTACTTTGCAGTCCCTAGAGCACTATGTCAGTTACAGGAAAATATATGTAGAGTATGGTTGTTCTCTTTCAAGTGAGTGTTAAGGCCATCAACCGTCCCTAGTGCAAGTGGCAAAGGGCTTGGTGGTTGATACCCGTGACCCGAGTTCGAAGCCTAGTTGCTTCACATTTCAGCTAAGTTTATTTAAAAAATAAACGAAGCGGGTAGCATGCTACCTTTCTCTCAAAAAAAAAAAGTGAGTGTTAAGGCCGGGTTTACTTTGTTTTTGTTTCTTTCATTTTTGCACCTTCCTAATTACAAGGAAGTTTAATACTTCGATGCCTTCATTATTAGCATATGTCATATAAAATCAATAAGGAAGAACTGGCTCTGTCAGGTTTTTTTGTTTAGGTGGTCAAACTGGATGTGAGATAGGAAAAGATATGTACGCAAGTTGCTGAAGCCTCTTTTATGTTGCCTTTATGCTGTAATCATTTTGGTTTTCAAAGATGACCGTCAAAACTCAATTCTATCTCCATTTTCGTACGTCCAAACAATATAAAAAGATTCTTTTACCCTTTTTTTTTTTGTTTTTCTGCTCTTTTTTCTACTTTTTCGTTTTCCTTCTTTCTCTGTCCCCCAATTCTCTTCTTCATAATTATGCAAAGTAACAACTTGAGAAAGTCATAAAAGGATCATAAACAAGAGCAACCGGGAAGAAAGAATAAGAGAAAGAACAACGCCACAAATAATACATAGAATATGTTGTATCCAAAGCAAGCAAAACTCGGGCTTGAGGTTAACGGGCAGCTAACGGGCTCCTCCCAACTCGAATATGTTGTATCCAAAGCAAGCAAAACTCGGGCTTTAGGTTAACGGGCAGCTAACGGGAAGCCTACCGGCCCAGGCTTGGTTTGGACTTTGGACTGGGCAAACTGGGCACACTGTACATCGGAATCGAAATCGTCACCCTGCTGCTGCTTCTTTATTTTTCTTCTTCCCTCTCTCATCCCTCTAATCCATGGCGTCGACGAAGCAGCAGCAGCGCCCTTCTGATGGGGATGGCCCCCCAGAAGAAGGACCCTCGGCCAAGAGGGCCCGTTTGAAGGAGGTGCAGCCATTCCCCTTCCCCCTCAGGGTTGAGCTCAATCCGGCCGACTGCGATCTAGGTATTCTTCGTCCTGTCTGTCTCTTTCCATCGCCCTCCTCCTCCTCCTCCTCCTCCTCCTAGGTATTCCTTGTAGGAAGTAGGAATTAGGAATTAGGAAGTCCTCCATCGTTAATTCCATTATTGTGAGTATTATAATTCAGTTTTCATGTGATTTCCTTCATTCCTTCCTACCTTCCTTCTTTCCTATTCACGTTTCGTTTCAGCTTCGCCGAATGATGTCCTCCTTTTGTTGGTGTCAGATTTCGATGTGGGTGAAGACGGCCTCCGAGGACATGCGCTGCATGAAGAGGGATTCGCCTACTGCTGGTCCGGTGCCCGGGCTTCAGTCGGGACAACCGGTGGAAAGTACTGCTTTGGTTGCAAAATCATTTCTGAGCAGGTGGTCGACATGGCAGACACGCCCTCTGATCAGCAGCATCTGTGCCGCGTTGGTATTTCGAGAGGGGACGGTCCCCCGGGGAACCTTGGAGAGACTGACCATAGCTTTGGATTTGGCGGGACCGGCAAATTCTCTAACAGGGGCAACTTTTCGCACTACGGTACAAAATTTGGTGTTGGAGATACAATTGTCTGTGCTGTGGACCTCGAGAGTAGGCCGTTAGCTTCAATTGGGTTCTCACAAAACGGTCGGTGGTTGGGCATTGCCAAGCATTTTGATGCTAGTTCAAGGGGTCTTGGCGTGGTGGACACTCCATTGCGGACTTTGCCCTGGGAATCTGCATTATTTCCTCATGTTCTCTTGAAAAATGTTGTGGTCCAGTTGCAATTTAGCTTGGAGGATGGGTTGGTCCCAGAGGATGGGTACAAGCCATGGAGTTCAGCCCTTGCGGATCGAAATGCAATGTTTGGCCCCACTTTTACGAGGCAAAAAGAATGTCAAGTGGTGATGATGGTTGGCTTACCTGCCTCTGGGAAGACTACCTGGGCAGAAAAATGGGTGAAAGATCATCCAGAGAAGCGTTACATTCTTCTCGGTACTAACCTTGCTTTGGATCAAATGAAGGTCTGTCAAGCAGTTTTGTTTATCAAGTTGTTTCCGTGAGAAAAGCTATCCGATCGAGGATGTCGTATTTATACATAATCTTTGCAGGTTCCAGGGCTCTTACGTAAGAACAACTACGGTGAACGTTTTGAGCGCTTGATGAATCGTGCGACGGGAATATTTAATACCTTATTAGCTAGGGCTGCAAAGACTCCCCGCAACTACATTATTGATCAAACCAATGTTTACAAGAGTGCCCGTAACCGAAAATTAAAAGCATTTGCAGATTACCACAAGGTAAGCTTTGTAAGAGTAAATATAAAATAAAGTAAAATAAAAGACGTAGGGTTCTTCTGCTCCTGTATGATTTTACCTTTACTTTTCAAGTGGCAATTTCTTGGTAAGTTTAACATTCTGTGCCGTACTATTGCTGCTGCAGGTAGCAGTTGTCATATTCCCACCACCAAATGAGCTCAAGTTGCGGTCAGAGAAACGATTTAAGGAAATGGGAAAGGAGGTTCCTGCAGAAGCAATAAATGAGATGATAGGTAACCAGCATGGCATCTCAATTATTTTATCCAATCTATGAATTACTTGTTAAAAATCACTGTTTTGCCCTGTCTAGAATATACAAAATAATATTGGACTCACATGAGTAGGATTGCTTTTTTCAGCCAATTATGTCTTACCAATGAAGAAAAACATGCCTAATTCGAATGAAGTTTTCGATGAGGTAATTTTTAAGTTTCCAAGTGTTAGACTTCTGCTCTTCTTTTAGTGTTGTATGAATTACTGACACATTTGATAATGTTAAGGTTATATTTCCAGAGTTAGGCAGAGAAGAAGCAAAGAGACACTTAGATGAAATGAAGTGTGCACTAGGAGGATCTCCCAGAATAAATTTTAAGAGGGGTTGCACACCTTATTCTCGTGAAGGTTCCATCCAGTCATTCTCTAACCATTATGTTGTGAGCAAAGAAGCTGCTTCAGGTGTTGTTTTTACCTTCAATGATAAATGTGCAAATATTGCTTCTAATATGTTAGCTGCATTATTGATCATCTGATGGATGGCGCTGTGTTGCAGTTCCTGGTGATCAGTGCCCGAGTTCTCAGCACATAGTCTTGCCTCCGTGTCATGATTCCCCATTTAATCAGCAAGTATGTCTTTCTACTTTCAAAGAATAATATATTGATTGTTTCGTTTCAGGTATAGGGAATTGTATCTTGGTATCTGAAACCTAAAGATATTTATTGCTGAATATTTCAAGTAATGTTAGACTCTATCATATGTAAAATTTGTAGTCTTTTATCAAGTGTTGTCATATATTTGTTGAGGTCATTTTGTGTGTGTGTGGTTTTGCCAATTTTTTTGGTCATGTTTTTAGTCAGATTGTAAACCTAATGACTCTTCTGTTTTTATCAGGTTTAGCAGTTCAATAATTAGGGTTTAATCTGACATTGGCATGGTTTCTCTATCATGTAGGTTGATCCAGCATATCCATGGGTTGGTACTTCAGGTGATCGTTCGCACAGAAGCTATTCAGGGTATGAAAGGAGTTTGCCCTATGATCCCTATGGAACCTACAATACTGCAAGTCCTCATGGAAAATCAAACTATACACATCTGTTTACTCCACCATCGTATGCCGGACAACCACCACCAAGTTTTGGTGAACCACCGCCAAGTTTTGGTCACCATGTTGGTAGGGTACATCTGGATGAATGGCGTAACCCTGTACAAGACACCTATGGTAGGAAAATAAATTGCACTGTTCTGAGAGCCAAGGCAAATATTCATTAACTATTACTTGTTCCCTGTTCTCTGTACTAAGCTTGAAAGTTTGAATTCTCTGAGCAGGTTCAACCTACGCAGCGCCGCCTCCTAGGCTTCCTCCTTATGGAGCCCCTTCCCCAAGGCCCACAAACCCTCGGCCTGGTTTCTGGTATCACTAAATGTGACTGGTCATTTTTGAAGTAAATCCTGATATGGCCCATCTTCTCTGAAACTACTTTCAGCTGTATATACCTGACCGAGCAATTCTCGAGGGATTGCTTTCAGCTATATATTAACTAAGAAATACATGTATATAACTTCTTTTCATTTTCTGTTCTTTGGGTTCCTTAAGTTGGAAGTAGCATGGTGCCATGGTTAGCTGTCTCTGATGTGATCATATGAATCTGATAGTGATAACCTATAGTTGCAGTTAAAAAAGTTAATCTGGCCAGAACTCTTCTTGTGTTGACCATGCAAACAAGAAGTTAATTTGATAGTGATAACCTATTGTGTCAACTATGCTCTGACCATGCAAACAAAAAGTATTGTGTGGTAGTTGAGTTAATGCAAAGTGGAAATCTCATTGTTGAAATGCTGAAAAACTAAATAGTTAATATCATCCTTTCTTCTTGGAGTGCTTGAAGCGGTTGTTGTTATGCTTATTTTATTCATATATATTTCCGCAGCGGTTATATTTAGAGTTGCAACAGTCACTCTGCTTCCTTTTCTAGTGGCCTAATCACATTTGGTCTCTAATGCACATAGAGTATGAGATGCATCAGCATGAATCAAGTGATTCGGAGTAGGAACTATAGTTGGCTCACGATATCTAGTACGCTTTCTTTTGTTCTAATAAATTTGCTAGTCAATGGTAAGGACAGCCTGTCATCCAGAAATGAAAGCCAAATAAGTCTAAAACTCAACAGAACAAATACATCTGCTCTTCTCGCGCTAGGGAAAGTTTGTTACCATCACATCCTGTTCGACATGCGACACTGCTAGCTTGCTTGCTTTTAGCCTTGTACAAGACTTGAGATCTCAATACGATGCCATTTATTTTTCGTATGCAGCAAGTCGCAAGCCAATCAACATATCGTGCATAACCTAATTGAGGAAATCACCGTTTCATGTAAGCAAACCCATAAAACAGAGCTGAAGTATACCATTGTATTCCACTAAAGAACACGTCAATCACCAAAAATAGAGAAGCTAAGAGCAGCAGATCAGAACATTTTAGTGAATATACAGCACTCGTTACAACTCTGAAAGCACCAGCATTTCGAAGACAACTCTACAACAGGGATTTCACGATGAAAAGTTCCTCAGATAACAGATCCACCATTGCGAAAATCATTTCTTTCGAATAGCCCCATAGTTCCTAGTTACCTGTGAACATACATAAACGCAGGTTAGTTATGCCAAACATGTTATAAAAACTTACTATTATCAGCAGTTCAAACATAGAAAAACAATTTGACAAGGATAGTTACAGTCAGCCCAAGTCAAAATGTTGCTCCTGGTGAGCCTCCTGCGAACTACATATCCATTGACTATACTATATTTTCCACCAAAGATCGGTACATTCTAGCTTCTTAATTTATCATCTTACCAGATAAAATTGTCAAACAAATAACTTCTTGAGTTGCTGAAGTTATTGCCCATTGGTGTAGCATCTTTACATGGCTTATATTGCTGTCAATAATTTAAAAAATACAGCACAAATAAATGCAAACAAGAGCTTTAGATACTACAACCTAAAGAAACCAAGCAATCTAGAATGTGCGCCTGCTGAAAGCTTTCTTTACGCACTACAATAACTGTGATAAATCGGGTTATCAAGGACTAGTGGCGCAAATTAGAGTAAGAAAAGGTAGGAGCCAATTTCACTCAACAAAAGATTTTCTTGCATTAGATTTGTCCTACCAAATAATTAGCACCTACAAATCCATATTATGGAATACGAAAAGTAAAAAGTCAGAGTTGCTTCACTTACACGAGGTTGTGCTTTCTTTGATTTGTTAGACATATCATCGTCATCGTCATCATCATCATTTGTGTTCGTAAGCATGCTATGAATGGAAGATAAATCTGATTTTCTTCCCCTCTTTGAGAATGATGCAGAACCCCTGCCCCTGCCCCTGCCCCTGTCTCTAGATACAGCCCTTTTGCGCCCCTTCTCTTGGAAGCTTTCTTCAGGTTCCTTGGTTGAGGAGAAAAGGAAAAGAAAAAGAAAAGAGAAGAGAGAGAGAGAGAGAGAGAGAGAGAGAGAGAGAGAGAAGTTATGGATTTAAAAGGACAGTATAGCAAAATAAGATATTTCAATACAAGAATGATATTCATTCTTCTAAACAGTAGAAAGGAGCAGAATTTACAGAATTCTCAACAACTTCATTTATTTCATATGCCTCTGTTTCTTCACTTGAAGAGTCCACTTCATCCATAATGCTTCGAACAGCAGCCGTTGCAGAAGCTGGTGCAGGTCTGCACTAACCAAATAAGTTACAAAAGAATTTCAAAAATTTCTTCATGGAAAATCAAAGTAGAAATGGAAATGGAAAGAGCAACAATCCTAAAGTAGGTCAATTGTAGAATTACTGAGGAAAGTTTACTCTGTGCGAAGAATCAAATGTATGAAACCTTATGCCTAGAGAACGGAGGCTGCAACTCTTATTGGACACAACACCCAAGTCACAATAGAGTGACCTTAATGCCGAGGTAAGGCAGCCTGCTATTTGCATATCTCACTAATTTTTCTATGTACTTGAATTTTCCATCAGAAATTATAATAATCAAATACTTAGATAGTTTGGTAACAATCCTTCACTAAGAATGTGGCAGCATAGTTATGACGAACCTTTCAGAATGGCGGACTCGCATAGTGGCATCAAGAGTCATCTGCTTTAAGCTGTTGGAGCCTCTTCCCCTGCCTCTCTTAGGAGCTCCACTTCTGCTAACATCAGAAGCCTTTCTTCCTCGGCCAGTGGATTTTGAAGTTACGAGCATCTGCCTTGTATTCTCTTCATCACTAAAATGTGGACTACTGGGACCTGTTATAGCTTTGCCTCTATTATCCTGAGGAAATGACACAAGATCACCAGATAAAATAGGCTAATGATTATCTTCACAACAACACTCTATTCTATCAACCTGGAAGTTCTGTGAGCTTGATGAGAATCTTTTGCTTTCCTTAGAATGCATTGACCTATCTTTCACACGTTCCTACACAAGGAAAAATATTAGAAACACCATGATACACATCAATATGCTCACTCACCCACAAGAAAAAAATATAAGCTAACAGTTTCCTGCCTCCATGCACTTGCCCACTTTAAGTATTATGTCATCTTCTTCGATCTTCAAATTGTCTGCTTCAGCAGTCAGTTTATTCTGTACATTAAAAGAATCAGCGGTGAGATCAAATAAAATTTTCAATCAGTGATGTAATGTTACATTATTGTCAAAAATTGCAAAACAAAAGCACTTGAGAGAAATGCTTACTCGTGTTTCCTCAAGATTGTGCTGCAAGCAGGAGTAAAACGCCATTTTGTCATCTTTGTTAACAAAGTCATGTAAAGCAATGTCCAAATCATTAACCGGAAGAATCTCCATTTTCTGCAAATCAAATAAAAAGAGGATTACTGAGAACACGTTATTTATTCAGACTACACCCTTCTCATGTCATGCGGACTATAAAATAAAGATTTCAGACATCTAAGGCACTTTGTTCATATATGAAATACGAAGTAACTCCAAATGCAAATTACCTTTTGGAGTCTGTTAGGCGCATTAGATCCTGTCAAAGAAAAAACAGACCTTGCACATCCTATATAACTGTTTGCTAGGTTTCAAAATTGGCTACAAACTAAGGATTTAAGTATCTATCGGCACGAGCCGTATCCACAGTACCGTACCGTGCCAACAAGATACCGGCACGATACAACCCCCGTGCCGATGCACAGTTCAAAACCCTTTATTTTTAAAATTACTAAGTAATTTTCTCAAGAAAGTTTAAAATATTTGATAAAGATACATAATAAGAAATTAAAAAATTTTGTTGCTAAAGAAAATAAATATTTCATGCCATTATGTGTCGGCACACATATATTTTTTGTGACCGGCACTCATCGGCACGGCTCGGCACGCACCATGCTGTACCGTGCCGGCAAATTTTCGGCATGACCCCATGCCACGGCACTTAAATCTTTGCTACAAACATACATACTTCTTGGCAGCTTGTTATATATATATATATATATATATATATATATAGAGAGAGAGAGAGAGAGAGAGAGAGAGAGAGAGAGAGAGAGAGAGAGAGCTCCAAAAACAAGAGAGAATGCTTCTTTTTTTGGTTCTTTGATCCACACTCCACTTGACAATAAAGCATTAAAACTCACTGCACTAGATGGAAATGCATGTACATGAAAAAAATCAAGAGTAAGAGCAACTTCATTCACATAGAATATACCAGGTTACTTTCAGCAACCAGAGCCTCTATATTTTGTTGATTTAATTCTTCTGGACGAAGTTTTTCAGAATCATCAATATTTTCTACAATAAGACAAGAAAGAGCAAATCAGCAAGTCATTAATAAACATCAAAGTGAAATTAATACTGCAGAGTTATCAAGCCTTGTTATAATACAAATGGTGCAACCATTCTTTCACAGTTTGCTCTAAATATTATAATAAATCAAGAATTTAAGTATCCATCGGCACGAGCCGTATCTACCGTGCCGTACCGTGCCAACAAGATACCGGCACGATACAGCTCCCATGCCGATGGCACAGTTCAAAATCCTTTTTTCTTAAAATTACTAAGTAATTTTCTTAATAAAGTTCAAAATATTTGATAAAGATATATAATAAACAATTAAAAAATTTTGTTGCTAAAAAAATTAAATATTTCATGCCATTATGTGTCCGCACGTATATATTTTTTGCAAGGATTTAAGTATCATGGCACGGCGTTGTGCCGAAAACTTACCGGCACGGTACGGCACGGTGCGTGCCGAGCCGTGCCGATGAGTGCCGGTCACAAAAAATACATGTATGCCGACACATAATGGCATAAAATATTTATTTTCTTTAGCAACAAAATTTTTTAATTGCTTATTATGTTTCTTTATCTAATATTTTGAACTTTATTGAGAAAATTACTAAGTAATTTTAAGAAAAAAGAATTTTGAACTATGCCATCGGCACGGGGACTGTATCGTGCCGGTATCTTGTTGGCACGGTTCGGCACGGTGGATACGGCACGTGCCGATGGATACTTAAATCCTTGATTTTTTGTGGCCGGCACTCATCGGCACGGCTCGGCACGCACCGTGCCGGCAAGTGTTCGGCACGATCCCATGCCACGGCACTTAAATCCTTACAATAAATACATTCCTGGGTTTATCCCTATATATGACACTAACAACACTAAATAAATTAGTTAAATTCTTATCATCAACAGAAAAATACTTTCACTGGAACTCTTATACTGACTCACTAAAACCAAAAGAGAGAGAACTATTAAAAACATAATAATAAAAAAAGTAAAGCAATGGCATTGTACAAATAAAAGAGCATGAATGAATGTTGGGGGCAGCGCACCAACAGACTTTGGGCAGCAACATTATTTGATACCTTCGAGAGATTGACGTTTCTTTGCAGCTTTTGAGAAAATTAGAATGTCTTGTGGGTTGGCAACCTAATTAGATCGCATACACATAACATTAAAGTGCATTCTTAGCAAGAAATTCACAAAAAAGGTTAATATCAACGATCATGTAGGAGATACCTTTCCCACATACTTCTGCCCAAATCTTTGAGGGTTTATTGTTGAAAACCCAGAGTAATCAACCTACAGAGCAAGTAACAATTTTACTACTCATAGACAAAAAAATTAGCCAAGTGATATATACAAAAGGAGAAAAATATTAGGCTAATGTCTTTTCTCCTTCTTTGTCGGTGTCTTCTGGAATTTTTGCTATAAGAGGTAGCCAGCATCCTATTAAGCACTTTCTCTCTTGTGAGCCTTTTCTTGTAATTATGTCTTCTGGACAGTTTCCATGTGGAGTTTTTGTTTACCATGATGCATGCTTCTTGTTGTTCTCGAGTTAATGAAACCCATCGTTGAAGTTATTTGAGATTGCTCCTGTATATTCATTTACATCTCTTTTCTTGTCTTGTCTTCTATGGTGATTGTTTGAGTGAAGGAATACTCGGGTTTCCACCTTTTAGAAAAGAGGTCCTCGGATTTGAACTATACTGTGCTTTTCTCATCAAGAGGTCAATGCATGTCCAAATTTTGAGACAACATGTGCCAAAGCATCATATGAACTAGCAAAAAACTTTCTCAAACAACGAGGATAAAAAATATGCCACCTTAAGTATGATTATGAATACTCACTATCCAAAAAAATAAAAAATAAAAACTCTAATTTCCAAGTCAGGATCCTTGCCTTAATTCTAACAAGAGGAAGTTTGAGCTCTGACTTGTTGACAGTTACTTTGCTACTTCTCTCAATCAGGTTCCTCACCTGAGGAATTTCAAATCAGGAGGTGAGATAAAAGAATACAAGACTCATCTCTAGTTATCAAAAAGTTATTGGATTAACTAAGGATCTTAAGTAGAATAGTAATCCTATATGGTTCCTAATCAGTTTTGCTTCTGAAGATCACATAGCAAGTCAGGAAAGCTTTCCCCAATACCCACCCAACCAGCCAATGTGTGAAGTTTTGAGTCGTCGCCAACCTGTTAAACTAGCAAGTTCTATCAGGATATAAGTAAAAAAGAATAGGAACACAGCATTTTGGCAAAATAGGCCAAAATGATCAACGAAAGATTTGTTTGGTGGGCTAAGTCTGAACCTAGTCCACTAGGGTCAACATCAAATATACAAAAGTCATATGGGGCTTGACTAAAGCGACCTGACTTGCTACTGGGTCGAGCTTTCAGAAATGGAACCATCCAAATAGTGCCGCATCAACTCGATGGTTTGGCAGGATAGCTACCACAAATTGTTGATATAAAATCTTGCTGTATTATAAGGTAATTTCTCTTACAACTTTATCCAGATATTCAAGAACTGACAGCTGATCATTGGGGTCAACCTCTGCTTCATCTTTCAACACAACCTACAAAAAGGGATGCATATAATGAAAAACCCCTAAAGAAATGAATTTGTTATGTTATATCCCTTACCTCAGCATACTCAAATGGCCTGACTGACTTCAAAGGTATTTTAGTTGGTCTATATTCAGTTCCCTACATATGACAGGCATGGCCACTGCATTAACAAATGCCACAGGGAGGGTGTGCAAAGAAACACGAACACAGCAAAAATCAAATAATAAACACGTTCAACAAGAACAACCTTAATTTCCAAGAGAAGCACATGCTTAGGTTTTGCTTCCCCATCAATCAGTGACGTGGCAACTGATGAACCTGGCTGGGTAATATGAAATCCCATTCCAGGAACTTCCTGCAAAAACTAAGAATTAATGTCCACTAGACAAAATTTAACCCTAGAAATGCATCTAAAGCATTACCTGTGGATCAACTAGGCATTCATGTTCATGTCCCCATACCACAAAGTCCAAAAACCGTGGTAAGAAATGCTCATTTATTGCATTCTTGGGGTTTGTCTTGATTCTGTGTAGCATTTGGACAGCAGAAATATTCAATCTAAATCTACACAATATGAATATCGGTGTTTTATATTTTAATAAACTTCTCTGACATAATGAAAGACCTGTTCTGATGAAGAACCAAAATATTGAACCAAGCAGATGCTGAGACTCCATCTTGGGCTTCAGGTCGCATCCATTGCACTGCATGAGGTGTCTGAGGAATCAAATGTAAGCAATGAAGCAGTAACCTTCTACAGATCATTTTCAAGAATCAAGACAATAAAGTCTCTGGAGTACCTGAAATATTCTATTAAGTCGTTCATCTCTAATGTTTCCAAGGCCATACAAGGCCACCGAAGTTGTACCCTGAAATATCATGTATTGGGTAATTGGTTATTACTAATGCTATTTTTTGAGCTAAGTGCACTCACCTTTTTTATTAGTATAGGATAGAGTGTTATTTGACCAACGCCAGAGCCCCCAAGGACCATCTTTCCAAAGTAATTAACAAGATTGCATGCAGAGAGAATATCAATAGCAGAAAGGTTATCCTGTAATGGCAAAAGAACAAGGCGCAAAAAACTGTAATGCTTATAATTTCATGTTATAATCCAAAAAAAGGCCATTTTACGGCAACACATGAACATGTAGTTAAGCAGTGGTAGAATACATGCCACGGTAGGAGCAAATTTGCTGTGGGCCTCGCATACTTATGTTCTTCGCCATAATGTTAAGTATTTTATTAATATATTTCTTTTTTAACTTAAAATCCATTTTTTCCGGTGACTACTAAAACATAATGTTAGCGAGCATCCTAATCTCATAAACTCATTATAGGGTATCTCTCATGTATCAAATAGCAAGAAAACTAAGATTACCAACAGCCGTTAGATAACTTCATTAGCCACCAAGAAGGCTTAATCTTTCCAGTACACACTGAATGACTTTTGAAATTTAATTATTACTATATTCAACCATTACAACAAACAAACCCAATTCAATTCAGAAATGTCTATTTAGTTGCTGGAGATAAAAATTGTGTGTACAAATGTTATACTGCAGAAAATTACTATAACTTCTGAACACAAAATATGTACTCAGACATGTTCGTAGGCAGATCACAGATGTATAGATCAACACATTTGAGAATACATTAAACATTAGTCCAACATGCTGAGCCTTCAAAAGTGTTTTAGTAAAATTATGAATAGCTCAACAAGAAAAATAGCAGTACAAATAACATGAAGAATTGCCGATTAAAGCATGCATTTTTCTGTCATACCACTCCAGCAGGATCGTCGTGATTCCCATGTATAGTGAAAACTGGCAAGCCAACATTGAAGTGTGGATCTTCATAGTTTACATGACCAAATCTGAAAAACTCGGTGCAATAAGTACTTGTGCCAGAAGTAGAACAAGAAATTCATGCAGTACGTTTCAATATTGACTAAGAGCTGAAGAGGCAATAGGTAAATACTTTGAGAACGTGTCCGGAAGAAATTGAACAAATCAACTTGAAAATAAACATTCTAAACTAAAAAGAATACGAAATGGCATTTAATCCATCTTACATGTTCTGGAAGTTCACTGTCTGATCACTAACAACCTGGAACTGAACTGGCTGGTCATTTAGGCAATAGCGCCTAAGGATCTCAATGGCCTTCACTAGTGTTGATCGCGAAGGCTTATTCTCGTGGAAAAGATCACCACCAAGCAGTAAGAGATCTACCTGAAAAAAAACTGTTTTTCTCAGGTATTCCTCAATCCTCATCAACAAAGTTTAAAGACCTATGTATGGCAGCTCATATCATCAAAAATTATCAGCTTTGATAATTCTGAAGCAAGATTACGTTTCGCGATCAGTCTACCTCAATTTTCAATATAACGAGAAGGGGAAACCAGAGAGAGAGAAAGAGAGAGAATGGCATAAAAAAGAAAAAGATCAGATATAAGTATGCAAAAATACATCTTCAACAGGAAAGATACCATCAACATCATGTGAAAGTGCACTGCTATATGTAGCAACATGAGAATAAGATGAAACACATGCCCACCAGGCATGGTATAATCACTTTCACCGATCAAAGCATATAATAAAACGTCAAAGACGAAGTTAGTTTTACCTGCTTTTGTTCAGCAATAGAGCAAATTTCTTCAAACGCCTGAAAGGAGTCAAACCTACGTATTTCATCTTTCTCCATATAACCTAGGTGGCAGTCAGTTGCAATGAGCACTCGGAGAGTGTTACTTGTGTCCTCCCTGAAATAGTTGTTAAGTAATTTGTCACAGAGAGTAATAGTTAGGTGAAAGAAAAATCTTCCCAAACATCCATGGAAGAGGAGAATGTGCAAATGAGTCCCACACCATGTGATGTAATAGAGTTCTATATATAATTTCCTACAATTATTTGCTCAACTTCATCAAATGGGTAACAAGAGTTTCAGTTGCAAAATAATATATAAGATATCAAAAAATAAATCAAATCGTGCATGGGATAATGAATCATCAATTGTGCATATGGAAGAACTCATTCCGCCAGCATTGCATGAAAAGTCTTAAAACAAGACTTACATTGCAGTAAATATAATCAGCTGCAATAATCATTTACTCGTTCCCAAACAGCACAGTTACTTTAGCATGACCTGTAAGATTATATTTGAAGTAAATAAGATGCAAGAAATCAATACTCAAAAGCAACTGTAAATATAATCATATCAAAAGCATTGTTGCAAACTATATTTTGATTCCCAAAAGTCTGGAAGACTAACCAGCATGTAGCTTATGTTTTATATATACAGGCTGCAGTAGGAAAAGAAAAGAGATCAGAAAGTTACAAATCAAGAGATCAGAGGAAGAACCAGCATGTAGCTTATGTTTTATACACAAAGGCTGCAGTAGGAAAAGTTAAAAGAGTTTGGAAAGTTACAAATCAAGAGATCAGAGGAAGAACTACATCATGCATAAAGGGGTAAATACACGAGGGCATGTACCAGTGTGCCTACCACAACTATAAGAAAGCCAAAATTTATATAGAGTGAGTACAATGTAGCAAATTTTCTCCCTTAACAATATTATGCTTATACCAGCTACACTTTTAAAATAAACACAAGATCAACACACTCTAAGCAGTCTTTCTCCAGCCTCCCGTCATATCCGGGAAGGATACAAAGACAAAAAGAAAGGAGCTCCTCAAACATCCAAAGAACTCAGCAGCATAATTTGAGAATAGAAATAGTACTGGGAAAGTAATGCCGCAAGCACATAGGACGCATGCTATGAACAAAAAAGGTTCGATTTTTTTTTTTTTTTTTTGAGAGAAAGGGTTTTGATTGTTTACTCAAGGTGAAAATGTAAGGAGACCTTAGGTCATTTTGAAATGATCCCCTCAACTTTTTTTTTTTTTTTTTTTTTCCTATTGACACCCACTAACTTTTGATTTGGGAATGCATGATTTTAGTCACTACATTGGGGATTTTATCAAAGTCACTAGTGATTCCATCACATTTTATAAAAAAAAAAAACGAAACTGAAACAAACACTGAATTGCTAATAGAGCCTTAAATTTAATAAAAAAATCAACTTAAGTAAATAGAATAATTCAAAGGGGAAAAAAAAAGAAGCTAAAGGAGTGTTGAAAATTTTAATGGCTCTCCTAATCCTAATTCACGTGTATGGGAATGTTGAAAAAAATTAAAAAGTTACAGGTTAATAACAAAGAAGAAGATAAGAGTTCATTTTGCAACTGAGTGTAAGAAGGTATGAGAATGTAACAATCTGAAAAGCAATGGTGAGAAGATTGTGTGCGTTGCGCATAATTAATGATCGTCGAAGAGGACATCATCTAAAGTTAGCCCCTGCTAGTGTTAACTCTATAGTGGATCGTTATATCAGTTTATCGGGAAAGAATGAAGGCATAGAAAAGCCATAGCTTGAGCATTCGTACGAACCGTGAGTGTAAGCTCGGATACTACTGCGGAATGCTACTAGTATCGCCTCGATCCAACCGATGATAAAAAAAAAAAAAAAAATCATCCAGTTTAAAAAACGAAAACAAAGGAAAATTTTCAAGGAAATCGATTGATGAACTCACGCTAGAGAAACAGATTCTTATTACCTCCACTTGGATCCTGAAAGTGGCCGACGGATGGCGTAAGAACAGAACCCTAGACCTAGACGACGCAGGCGGCGAACGACAGCATCTCGGAATCGTCGTGGCGGGAACTACCGACGAGTAAAAATGAGGAACGGTCGGGGTTTGACGTCGACTCAGGTGTCCGGCCCGCTTCGGTTCTCTGGATCGTGCTTTTGGGCGGTTTAGACTTTAGTCCATCTATTTATTTATTTATAATAATATAATAATAATAATAATAATTAGACCGGCCAGATTACCCATTCCAGTAATCGATACCAGCCGTCGGATCCCTCGGGACCTAGATTAGGGTTTTGATCGCTTCTTCTTCTCCTCCTATAAATAGAGGTCGGGGGCTTCCCTTCTCCCTGCTCTTCTCCCCCCGCCTCCTGCTGCTACTTCGCTCTACCGAAGGCCCTGCTTCAGTGCTTCAGAGCTATTGTATTGTATATCTGGAGGATGCTTTGACAGCAGGTGTCTCTATTATGCAAAAACTTCTTTTGATCTGTTTTTAATCTTCTGTTTTTTTTTTTTTTCTTCCCTCCGTCGGTGGCAAATTTGAGAGGATTTTGCGGGTTTTGTCACCGCTATTCGTTTGTCTTTGGCACGCACCATAATAAAGCTTCGATCTTTTTCTACATCTTTGGGAACTTTGTTGAAGATTTTGGAGATGGGTTTTAATAGCCCCAAAAGTCTCTACTTTTAGCATTTTAATAGCAAAAATCAGTTTGATCTTTTCTGGGGCCTTCGTTAATAGCTTGGATTAAATAGGAGGAATAGTTATTTTGCTCATCGATTGGAATGACATTTTGCACGGAGCCAACCCCGGGCTTGTCCGAGGAATCCGTTGAGGAAGGAAGCCCCAATGCCCGTGCCACATCGATGCCGTTCTGTGTTGCAGTTCACGACTTCTCCGTTGACTGATCTGTGTCAAAGTAATGGCTAAATTTCTAATCCTTCATCGATTTCTTATGTTATTGTATTGTAGTTCCCTTCTTATGCCTCACCTCACCTTTGGCTTTTTGAGATTTCGATACTCAAGAGAGTCTAGTCATGGAGGCAGAGATCAAAATCAAATCGGTGGGGTTAACGTGGAGGTTCACCAAATTTTTCATGGTTTTACCTCTAAAATCTCTCACTACATGTATATATCCGTATTAATGACTTTGAATTTCTGGACGTTTATACAGAATTTATTTTATAGTTCATGTTCAGTAAATCTATCACTTTGGTCGGCGATGATTATAACTTACCCGCGCTTCTGATATCCATATATGAAGTAAAAGGGAAAATAATGGTTGAATTTCTTAATATGAGCCGAATCATAAGCGCTCATAGAATACCTTTATTGACTTGTTTTTATTTTATCTAATATGGTATGTTTTGGGAGTTTGGTTTTTAAGTTTTGTTGGATTTATTGATGGGCTGTGAAGATCAAAAACAGCTTCAAATGCCAGTTCTGCTTCAGAGAATTCATGATTGAGGAAGCTGATGAATGCAGAGCCTTGTTATAAATTTCGTTACTGTTTGATGCTCGTTTTTTAAACAAGAATGGAATCTGTTTCTTGTTGCCGATGATGATCTCTCCAAGTTTTGAGATGTAGATAGCTCCAAGTCCCTGTCTTACAGGGAGAACCTACTTGGATTTACTATATTCAAATGACATAAACGGACTTATCTGAGATACTGACTGACTACCATTATCGTATGCATTTAAACACTATTTTCTTGGCCGTGCTTACTAGTGCAACTAATTTTGAGTTTAGCATGAGTTTTGTTTGTCATTGTTACCAAAGCTTGTTTGGTTTTACTTTGCACATGTAGATTCATATTTCATACGGTAATTTGAAAGGATTTTGCTATCTGAAGCAAGATACCTTCTAATAGAGTTTAAATTTTCAAATTATGCTTTACAAAAATCTTCTAGTTAGATTTGATGTTATACTTTGTTAATAGTTAGTCTAATGCCTTTATTTAATGGCCATTAGTGCTATAAAATGGGAGCCTTTGGTTGCCCATGATGATATGTCCAAAGTTTTGAGGTGTAGATGGCTCCGAGTCCCTGTTTTCGCAGGGAGAACCTACTCGGAGTGCTACATTCAACTGATATTGGCGGACTATTCTGAGGTATTGGATGATTTGCCAATCTGTACTATTTGACAGTTTTCATTTCATACTGTCTTTTTATAGGCAATTTGTGTGTAATTGCTTTGTGTACCGACCAGTATTGGAAGAGCAGTTTTACTATGGAGAGTACATGTTTAATGTGTCTGATCAGTGTCTCTGTAAAACAAGTTATTGCCCTTTCAATATCACTGCCTCATTGGCTGTATTGTTCTTCAGTCCCTAAACTTTTATTTTTCTTTTTTAGCCCTTGCATTTATTTTAGTTAGACATTCGGCACCTCAGGCTCTTACAAATATGTAAGTTCCTTGCTGACAAGATGTAACCATAAGTCATGTGCTGCATTTTCGTTGGTCATCTTCTAACTTAAAATCCAAATGTGAGTTGGGATTAGCGAGCCATGGATTCTGGGTGCATGGGTGTATAGATCTAAAGTCTAGCGATGCGCCCAATTGCTGATGATGATTTGTCTGCAAAATGGATGTGCTGTGGAACCAAGTCCCTGTTTGCAGGGAGAACCTACTTGAGGAAGCAGCACTTTATATGACATCAACAGATACTTCTGAGGCATATATATGTGATGGTGCTTAGTGTTCTTCTATTATTTAGCCTATCATTAGGCTTCGTAAATGGAAAATATTGCTTTATATTGATCATTTTTTTGCGTTTTATGCCTTGGAGTAATGAGTAACGTGATCTGAGCTTAACTATCCTCCTCCTGAATATATGTGTGACTGGGATGGAGGCTGAAAAGCTCGGAAATTGGGTGTTGTCATCAGCTTCATCTCCTGTTAGATGAGATTGGAGTTAAATAACAGCACAACATTATATCTCTGTTTAACTTTTAAGTGCATGTTCTGATTTTCTTGTTGTGAATTTACATTATTCTGTTAGTGGAATCATATTCTTTCTTTTGTTGTAGAGTGAATTTCTTTGTTAGAAAGTACAGGAAAGAACTGAAACCTGAGTTTCAAAGTTCTTCCAGCCAACTTCTGATTGGTAGATGTGGAGAGATACTGTTTTATCCCCACTCACAAAAGACTAAAGAAAAGAGAGAGCTAACCAAAAGTGCTCAATTTTAGCTCTCATAATAGGCCCGGCTTATTCAAGTGCCCCCCGAACCGCGCGAAATGGTCGCCTATTACACGGCTCGTAGGAGTCCACTTTATACTGTGTAGCGGGCAACTTTTCTAGTGGTAGTTCCGAGTCATTCATTTCTAAGCGAGCACCTTCTGGAGATCAATGTTCAGGGGCATTGAAAGATGTGTGGGGCGCTCGTCTACTAGACTGAGAAAGTAAAAAATTAATCATTGGTTTGCATTTCGTTCAGTTTTCCTTTAATCTGCGGTTCACCTCTGATTTTCATTTGGATGCAGTTAGATATTGTATGAACTTAAAAGGTGCAACAATATTCCTGGTTTCAGAATGTCTCTCATGTACCAAATAAGACCGATCTTTGTATGTACAACTATCTTGTAATATTCTTTTGTGAGTGGAAATCCATAATCTATTGTTTTTATTAATTGCCGGATCCATCCGTTGTTAGTTCTGAAATTTATTTTGCATTTTTTTTTGGCATTGTTGCTTGGAGATTGTTCTATCTTGCTCTTTCCAGTTGGATTTGAACTTCTGAGAAAATCTCTTTGCCACAGGATGGACATGCCATTGCATTCAGATTTGTCTGTTTGAAACCATTTCTTGAGATTTATATAGTTGCTGACATTTTGCAGGCTATCTTCTAGTTTGTTTTGAGGGATTTTTTTTTTCTTTTTTTTTTTTTTTTTTTTTCTAGCGAGCATATATATGTTGTCGGCTTTCTCACTTTATAAGATCTCTTTCCCGTCCCATCGTATGCTTGATCCCCACTATGTGGAGCATATGCAGAGGAAATAATATATTCCTGGGTAATTATGGGTAATTATTGAAAAATAAAATAGAATTTTATTTTATAATATATTTGATATTTTAAAAAAATTAATATTTTATAAAAAAATTATTTTATTTTTTTACTGTTTGTATTGTGAATTTTTAAAAAATATTTTATTTTAAATTAAATTTTAAATACAAAAATTTAAATTTAAAAATTTAAATTTAAAAATTTAAATTTAAAAATTTAAATTTAAAATTTTAAAATTAGGATTTAAATTTAAAATTTTAAATTTAAATTTGAATATTAAATTTTTTAATTTTGAATGTGAAATTTTAAATTTTAAATTTTAATTTTTAAATTAAAAAAATTTAATATAAAATTTAAAATTTAAAATTAGAATTAAAATTTTAAAATATAAATTTCAAATATAAAATTTTAAAATTTAAAATTTAAAATTTTAAAATTTTAAAATTTATAATATTAATTTTAAGTTTTAAACATAAAATTTTATCATTTTAAAATAATAAATTTAATTTTAAAATAATAAATTTTAATTTTGTAATTTAGAATTTTAAATTTTAAAATTTTAATTTAGATTTTATTTTTAAATTTTTCAATTTTTCAGCTTCAAATTTTAAATTTTAAAATTTTAAATTTAAAAGTTTAAATTTTAAATTCTAAATTTTTAAATTTTAAATTTTTAATATTAAATTTTAATTTTTTAAAATTTTAAATTTTAAAAGATGCGAAATGCGAAAGCGAGAAAAAATCGAATGCGAAATGAGAAAAAAAAAATTCACCGGTATAAACTTTTTTTAAAAAAATATATATATGCTTCACTTTATATTTTTTGACTATCCAAACAGATTAATTAATAAAAAAATAACACTTTACTGGGAAAAAAACATCTGTGGCTCTAAGGCAATGTTTGGTTGGGAGTAAAGGAGAATAACCCTCTTTATCTTCCAATTCCTACCAAACAGTGATGCAAAATGACATGGAATAAATTTTTTTTTTATCCCTGACTTAACGGGTTATCCTGAGATAACCCGTTAAGCCTTATTCCTTTTCCCCCATGGAATAAGGTTTTATCCCTAGGTACAGTGAATAGGCAAAGTTGTAATTTATTATTTATAATTAAATTATAATATAAAATAAAATAAAAAATATAAATTATAATATAAAATATAAATTATAATATACATTATAATATAAATATAAATTATAATATAAATTATAATATAAATTATAAATTATAATATAAAATAAAAATTATAATATAAATTATAAATTATAATATAAAATATAAATTATAATATAAAATATAAAAAATATAAAAATATAATATAAAATATAATTTATTATTTATATTTTTAAAATATAATATAAAATAAAAAATATTATAATTAAATTGCTTCAAATTTAATATAATAATTAAATTAATTTTTCTATAAAAAAAAGGTAAGGACAAAGTTGGTATTTTTATAAAAATTCTATCTTTTTTTTCCACTATTCTCTACTATTCCATAATTTTAACCAAACATAAGAATACCAACTTTTCAACCAAACGCAATTTAACTTTTATACTTTATTATCCCGGAATAGCAAGCTATTTCAGGTATAAAAAAATATATACATCTTAAATTTATCCCCGAACCAAACATTGCCTAATAGCATGAATTTAATTTTGCATGTAAACTGCTAGGAGGTGGTTGCTTATTGAGGTTCATCTCATTCTTTTATGCAAAATGGATCAAAAGGATTAATAGTATGTAGGGACATTTTTGTAATTGATTTGTTGTGATGTGATTGGAACAAAGGAGTAATACAACCCTCCTGCAATCCTAATTTTTTTCAACATTTTTTATTTTTTATAATTTTGAATGAAGTCTAAATTAATTTTGTATTAGCACACCACACTTTTCGGTGAAGGTTCCTTTTTGTAATGTCAGCCCAAGCCCGGCGATCCATTTTAATGTCAAAAAAGTTTTGGTTTTGTGTTCTAAAAACGGGCGAGATCTGTCTAAAACGATGGCTGGGCATCTTCTAGAGACGCTGGACGGCTGACCAGGGTGGCTCGTTTGGTCGTTTCTTTGTTTGACCAATTGGTTTTCAAAGTCGATTGTTACTTAATTCGCGGAAGAAAGAGGGATGGACAGGACGGTGACGGGTAGGTTCCAAGAACGTGGGGCGCGGGAACGGGGGCCACTTGTTGCTTCTTTTCTCCCCGTCTGCATCCGTTCTCATGGGAAATGGGAAAGGCATGCGCTTTCCAACTATAACATAGATAGAGAAGTGAAGGTTTTCTTTTGCTTCCCGGGCACACAAAAACAAAACAGTTAAAAAACATTATTGCAAATAAATAGATAATTAAAAAATAAATTAATTATATACTAGGTTGTGAATGATAATTTACCATTGAGAATCTAAATTTTTTTTAAAAAATATTTTGTATATATTCTATTTGGGATGTACAATATACACTCTACTTATTATAGAATAGGTGAATTTTATTCTGTCACTTCGAAATGAGGGGTGATAGATAAAAAAAATCTAGCATTACTCAAATTTAAATGTCCAACATATTCTCTTTTAAATGCTTTTTGGAGATATTGTTCATATATTTCTTAAAAATACCCATATTTTTTATATTTATTTTGTAAAAATTTAAATGATTAAATCTACTTCTCTACAATTTTACTTTTTTTTTAAAAAAAAAAAATTAGAATTGAATTCTATCAGTCTGCTGTTAAAAAATAATTCGTTAACTAACAGAAGCAGTAATTTGATTTTTAAATATAATTACTATCTAAAATATTTAAATTGTGTTTTTTATTAGTTTAGTGGTATAAATAGTCATTAACTTGTTTTATCTTTTTCTGTAATATATCTTCCATCTTAATGCTGGACTAGACTAAAGATAAAGTTAACTGGAGATCAACAAACGAAAAAATAATAATATATATATATAGGAAAGAAAAAAGTTTGGAAGAATAAATTTTATTACGTAATTTTTAAAAAAATAAATATAAAAGATAAATATTTTTGTAGAGTAGGTGGGTAATTATGATTATTATTATTATTTAAATTTAGTCTTTTGATAGAAAGTCATGTGGCTGATGTATGCGATTTAAAAAGCAGCAATATTATTCATGAGATATATAATACAAATTTTATTCATTCAAAAATAAATTTTTGTTACCAGTCACAATTTACTCTATTTAAAATAAAATAAATAAAATATAAAATACACATATTATTTGGAACGTAAAAAAAAAAAAAAAAGAAGCAGCAGCATTGCTCTTTTCCTACAAAGACAACGCCAGTCCTCTGATCGATTCCTCCTGCTGCTTATGATCTTTTGCCAAAAGCTCAAAAGAGTTAGTTAGTCCACCCGTCTCTCTCCCTCCCTCTCTCTCTCTCTCTCTCTCTCTCTCTCTCTCTCTCTCTTGCTTTTCCCGCATCGCTGGAGAAATGAGATTCACCGCTTTCTTCCTCGATGGCGCCTCCCGAGCCTTCAACCACCGCCCCACCTTCTCCAAGCTCGTCGTCGTCCTCGCCGCGAGGTCCCTCTCTCTTTCTCTCTCCCTCTTCTCCTCTCTCTCTCTCTCTCTGCATAGTTTGTTCTTCTTTCTTTTATGCTTACGCCATGGACTTCGAGATCCCGCCATGTATAGTGGCTACCGTTTTGTTTCAGTAGGACTAGAACGTGCGATAGTGGGTGCTTTTGGATCGCTTCTTTTCTTCCTTTTTTTTCCCTTTCAGATCTACCCTTAATATGATCGTACTCACTTTCGATGTAACCTGTGAATAGTTGATTCCCTAGGATAAGTTAGTTCCCGTCTAAAAATTATTGCCATTTATTGTTGTTCTAATGGTTGATGCACAATTCTAGATGCGATTAGTCTTCTTGTCGATTTTTTGAACCTTCTCTGGCAGTCACCGAGCTTGCATTCTTTTGTTTTTTTTTTTTTTTTGAGAGAAAGGTAGTGTGCTGTCGCATTGTTCATTATGTTTTTTAGACATGAACTTAACCGAAAGACTTAGAACTTGAGATCTCGGATACCAACGAGCAACGAGGTTGGTCCTTTGCCACTTGTGCTAGGATGGTCGGTTAGCTTGCAAATTTTAATGTCTACCATATTAGTGTATAAGGGAAAAACTCTGGATCTATCTTTCAAATGTAAGAAATTGCGACTTTTGATGCATTTTGGTACTTACTATGGAGATGCATCCTCAGCTAGTTTTTCGAAACATTTATTTTCCATACGCTCTGAATCAAATTTCATTTTGCTAATTCTGCAGTAGCGGAGGTCTTGTGGCTTATGCCGACTCCAAGTCTGATTCCGAGTTATCTCAAATTGTTCCCAAGAAGAAGGTGGTGGTCCTTGGAACCGGGTGGGCCGGTACAACTTTCTTGAAAAATATTGATAGCTCCTTATATGATGTTCAAGTTATATCACCTCGCAACTACTTCGCATTTACCCCCTTGCTTCCAAGCGTCACGTGCGGGACTGTTGAACCACGTAGTATTGTTGAGCCAATTCGCAGAATAGTGAAGAAGGTATGGATAGCCTTTACGTAGTTACAAGTTATTTGTCTTTATGGAGGTTAAGTTGATCTTATACACATTTCCCTCTTTTCCCGCAAACAAGTGATTGTGAAAGAAGAAGTGGTTTCCTGCCATAATATAGATAGAGAAATGGAAGTGATAGGAAGAACCACCCGTTTAAAAAGTTTTTCTGCTATAATACAGCAGAAATGAAGGTTGTTACTATCATTTCCGCTTCAAAAAGACCACACTTTTTTTCCCTTTTTTTACCCCAAGTGTCCTGTTTTGACTGGTAATGAGAACTTCAATTTTGTAACATTGTAAGGTCCCATGGAAAGTATTTGCAATCTATCAATTTTAGATCTTGATGATGCTGAATGTTGAAGATAATAACAGCGAAATCACCGTCTTGTTGTTGTTAAGTAGTTTGAAGAAATTGGATTTTGCTAGGCGATGCAGGTCAGGTAGCATCTGAAAATCATAGATAAGAATAATATTTTTGGTTAATAATATTTTTCTTGGTTAATAATATTTTTCTCAGATTGAGGAGCTGCTGAAGTTTGTAATGAATATAGTATTTCACTGTTTTCTAGAATTAACTATGAAGAAGTGCCTCACAATGATTTATTGAATCTTTTTAGCACAAACATGATTGGCAGACAACTTGTCAGAAAAGTAGAGTCGTCCTATACTCATGTGTACAATCTATTTGTTACTATATGCATGATTCTTTTTGGACAAGTAGAGCTATCTTTTCGTGTTCATAACTTTGTCATCTGCTTGTTCTTCATATATGCTCTGCAGAAAGGGGCAGACATTAAATTCTGGGAAGCCGAGTGCTTCAAGATCGATCCAACAAACAAGAAAATTCACTGCCATTCAGATATCGGTACAAATTTGGACGGTACTGGTGAATTTGTGGTTGATTATGATTACCTGGTCATAGCAGTTGGAGCTCGGTCCAATACGTTTAACACCCCTGGTGTAGAGCAGCATTGCCACTTCTTAAAGGTACATTTCCATCACAACAAAATATGTAGATCTGCTTGCTCCACTAGCATGGACAGTAACTTTGCTATGTTATTGAGGTGTAAATCAAGTACGTGCACTTTTTATATAAAAATGAAGTAAGATGCAAGGATGTGTCAATCTCGCATTGTTCATAGATTTTTTAAGGTAGAGTTGGTATCAACTATCAATAGTTGATCATTAATGACTGCTAATGTTCTGCACTAATTTACCCACCACTCTCGAGCTCTGAGTCTCTGACCTTTTGGGGCATATAATAAATAATCATCTTCAAGTGTTCAATTTCTCCATACAATAAGGGACTATCTTGGTACATGGCCATGAATTTAAGTTCATTTGGTTGGTTGTACTGTGATTATACATGTGCAGGAAATTGAGGATGCTCAGAAAATCCGGAGGAGTGTGATGGACTGCTTCGAAAGGGCCAGTCTTCCATACCTCAGTGAAGAAGATCAAAAGAGAAATCTCCATTTTGTAGTTGTTGGTGGTGGTCCTACTGGTGTTGAATTTGCTGCAGAGTTGCATGATTTTGTTTCTGAAGATTTGTCGAAATTGTACCCTGCGATTCGTGACCTAGTGAAGATATCAGTAATTGAAGCCGGAGAACATATCTTGACAATGTAAGGGAGAATTAATATCTTTTTTAGGCCTTTCTGTTTTGTTACTAGTCATAAGAAAGTCAGATGATATTTGCAGAGCTCTTCCATTCTTTTCTGTTTTATTTTGGAATTTCTATTGCAAACTTTAATAAATCAACATGATGTTTCTTATTTTTCCAATGTTTCTCTGATAAACATGCATGATGACTAAAACTATGTAGTAAGGACTTGTTTGATTCGTTGAGGAGTTAGTAAACACATAATGTATTTATATTGTTTTAACTCCATCCTAGATATTTACTCCAGAGATATCCACTTGAAAGAAATTGGATACAGAGCTATTTTACACAAGCATAATCAGGATTAGGAAGAGAATAGTAGGCTTTTAAACAAACCAGTCTGGAAAATCAAAGTAGTGTTTCCAGTGAAAAATAGTTGTTCAAAGTACGGTATCCAGTGAAAAATGAGAATTGCATAAGCTTTTACATGGGTAGCAGTTGGAGAGGTCTTTCCTTTCCAAGTACCTCTTGCTTGCAAATCTGCTGTATAAGATTAGTTGAAAAAGGTATTTATCATTGAAGCTATACAAAGCTTATGTCTTTTATGCCCTTTGATATTTGAATGTTGTTCTTGTCGCTGCATTCAAAAGGTTCGATAAAAGGATAACTAAATTTGCCGAAGAGAAGTTTCAAAGAGATGGTATTGAAGTGAAAACAGGATATAAAGTTATAAAGGTTTCAGATAGTCTAATCACCATGCAAAATGCATCCACTGGGGATGTTTCCGTGCCTTATGGAATGGCCGTCTGGTCTACTGGTATTGGGACTCGTCCATTTATCCTCAACTTCATGAAACAAATTGGTCAGGTAATAGACTTTGTCTTACGATTCCTTCTACGAATTAGATTTTTTCTTTCTTTTTTCTGGAAATTGTATATAGAATATGTGGTCTAAAAGCTGTCTCTACTTTCATAGGGTACTCGACGCGTTTTGGCGACTGACGAATGGCTGAGAGTCCGTGAATGTGAGGCTGTCTATGCAATTGGTGATTGTGCTACGATAACTCAACGAAAAGTAATGGTATGAGCCTAGCATTCTCTCCTGACAATTCTTAGTAAGAAGTTAACCAAATCCTATTGCTCTACTTAAGGCCTGTACACTTCCAGGAGGATATATCGGCGATTTTTAAGGTTGCGGACAAGGATAATTCTGGAACCTTGACTGTGAAGGAAATCCAAGATATATTAGAAGATATTTGCATAAGATATCCACAAGTGCAGCTCTATTTGAAAAGTAAGCAAATGAGGGACATTGCTGATTTGATAAAGGATGCTAAAGGTGATGTTCATAAGGAATCTATAGAATTAGACATAGAAGAGTTCAAAAAAGCTCTTGCTAATGTGGATTCACAAGTCAAAAATCTTCCTGCAACTGCTCAGGTAAATAGGACTACTACTATTACACGTATTTTTTTTATGCATTTTATGGTGCCTTTTGATTCTTCTATGATATTCGGGATAGGTTGCTGCACAACAAGGAAATTATCTTGCACGTTGTTTTAACAAAATGAAGTACAGCGAAGAGAATCCTGAAGGTCCACTCCGAATCAGGGAGTCAGGTCGTCATCGCTTTCGCCCCTTCCGGTACATGCTCTTTTATTTCATCTTTTTCTTTTTAATCCTCCAATATGTGTTTAATCTCCCAATATTGGTAATTATAGTGACGATTTTCAGTATATACTATCTATTCTGTACGCATTGATCTTACAATATTTGGAAATTCGACCTCTAGCAAATTTGGAAACAGTTTTGTCATTTTGATGTACAATTTTTTGATACTTCATTCTTGGTGAAATCTGCTATTTGAAATGGAACATGGAGAGGTATATTTATGGAAGAGGTATGTTTATTAACATCCTGTGTCACTAGTTGCATTTGTCACTCAATTTTCACTTTAGACCGTGCTGTGATGCCTATATACTGAATCCCTTTTTTTCTGATTCCAACTCGTATTATAGAAAATGACAATTTTCCTCATATTAATAATAATGATTTATGACCTTCTCCTGTTGACAGAATCGTACATAAGCCTTAGTTCTCTTTATACAGTTGAGCTAAACAATGGAGGCTGGTCCTTATTTTGAGCCTCCAAAATTCCAGCTTTGTTGAAAGCTGGAATTGGCTCAATCTGCAGTATACAATCACCAGGAGAGTGAACCGCGCTTAGCTCCTATCAAGGATTTAAGTGCCGTAGCACGGGGTTGTGCTGATGCGTGCCGAGCTGTACCGATGAGTGCCGATCACAAAAAATACATATGTGCCGACACATCAAGGATTTAAGTATCCATCGGCATGGGCCGTATCCAACGTGCCGTATCGTGCCAACAAGATACCGGCACGATACAGCCCCCGTGCCGATGGCACAACTCAAAATCCTTTTTTAAAAAAATTATTAAGTAATTTTCTCAATAAAACTCAAAATATTTGATAAAGATACATAATAAACAATTAAAAAAATTTGTTGCTAAAGAAAATAAATATTTCATGCAATTATGTGTCAGCACGCATGTATTTTTGTGACCGGCACTCATCGGCACGGCCCGGCACGCACCTTGCCGTACCGTGCCGACAAGTTTTCGGCACGACCCCATGTCACGGCATTTAAATCCTTGCGACACATAATGACATGAAATATTTATTTTCTTTAGCAACAAAATTTTCTAATTGCTTATTATATATCTTTATTAAATATTTTGAACTTTCTTGAGAAAATTATTTAGTAATTTAAAGAAAAAAAGGTTTTGAACTGTGCCATTGGTACGGGGGCTGTATTGTGCCGGTATTTTGTTGGCACGATACGGCACGGTGGATACGGCCCGTACCGATGGATACTTAAATCCTTAGCTCCTATACTCCGATTTCTGTGCAATGACTTGCAACTATATTTGATCTATGAATAATATGGAAGGACCTTTACAAGTATCTCCAATTCCTCTTATGCTTTGCTAGAGCACCGATAAGAACAGTGGGGCATATCTTGAAAATTGTATCATACTTTTTATCAACGTTAAGTTGGTGTTCTTTCGTGTTCAACCTGGAAAATTTTTACTTCATGATATAATTAAATATGTGAATTCTTGTAGTTTCTGAATCAATGGATCACCAATTTGCAAGTATTTTTGTAGTTTTTGTACTTACATCTTTTTTTGTGTTTCATTATCCAAGATATAAGCACTTTGGTCAGTTTGCCCCATTGGGTGGAGAGCAAACAGCAGCACAGCTTCCAGGAGACTGGATCTCCATTGGCCACAGCAGTCAGTGGCTCTGGTATTCTGTGTATGCAAGGTATATCATTTCTCTTTTCTGCCTACTAAATAATGCCTTCATTTTTTTCATTGATTTTGTGCTGCTTTGCACCCTTTGCCTTGGTTCTACCTACCTAATATGTGCACATGTCAACTTCCTCCTTGTATTATCCTTGTTTAATAATTTATAATTTTAGTTTTTCTCATCACCCTTGAGAGTTTCTTCTGTTTTTTTAAATGTCCAGCAAACAAGTAAGTTGGCGTACGAGGGCTTTGGTGGTATCTGATTGGATGCGTAGATTCATTTTTGGGAGGGATTCGAGTTGCATATAGTTGGGCACTCCTCAACTACCTGTTGTAAACGTAACTTCTGTCAAATTTTTGAGCTAGCCAAATTATGCAAGTTTGCGAATTTGTTTCACCACCATTTTTGATATAACTACTTTTTCTTTCTAATTTTTGTGGATTAATTGCTTGATGCTCAAGCAAACTTTGTCCATCCTTATATAGCTGTTATGTTGTTTTGTTGCAGAAAACCAATGAGGAATAAAAATCATAATTTGAATTGTGAAACTTTGCTTATCCTTACTATAATTAATCTAGAACATTCTGTGACAAACATGGCATTGGTGTCTGATTCCTTATTTCAGCATTCGTGTTATTGTTCATTACATCAACAAACACCAACCATGCTTCTAAGTGCTAAGTGGTTGGTATTATCAACAATAATGCTTCTCTGCTTCTCAAATTTATATTATTTTTCTGATAAGTTGTCTTTATTTGTCTTGTTATGTTCCAATAACAATAGCGCACAATGTTCCGCAAGATGGATTTTTTCTGTTCAATTTTACTGCCTTATTTATAAGAGAGCTTACTGGGTGCTCAAAGTGCACATTGTTGCTTCCAATTATCTGAGGAAATAAGAATGTCACATGAAGGTCTGAGATAGAGACGTTCAAGCGTTGTATTGGTAGTTCCACATGTCACATGAAGGTCTGAGAAGTAAAATTTAAATAAGAATCAACAAAAATTCCACTTGTATAACTATGTTGAGTGCTCGAGATTTATCTAGATGTAGTAATAAAAAATGACAAAATCAGATGTAACTTATGTGCAGCTATCCAATCTAGCCACAGAACGAAAAACTCGAGGCACTTGGATGACAGATTTGTCCCTGTTTTTTATTTTTCTCGAGTAGGTGGGGGAGCTTTTACATTTCTGTCTATGCAAACCATCTAATTATATACATGCGTGAACATTTTACCTATGAGTCTATGACACTTTGAAATTGCTTCTATGCCTTCAGATGCTGCAATTTTTCAGAAATAATCTTTTTTAGGTGAGAGATTCATTCAATTGCTGAGGCAGTAGGTATAGGTTTTGCAAGAGTATATGTATGTTGGAGAGCCTGTATAAAGATTAATGGATATAAATGAGGATAGATACATCTGCAGGGTATTGTACAACTATCTTTTTTTTTGTCTTTCAATAGTAATAATAACTATTCCCCAGGCAACTTGCTCAAGTACAAGAAAGAATTGAGAATTTCCTCCATTTCACTTGTAGATTGGCTAGTTAGATGCCAAAATCTTCCCACCTCCTGTCTTTTAATTTGTGCAAGGTACCAATGAAGTAATCTTTCCTATATTCTTCTAAGCTAAGGTAGTTGTACATCCTTTTAACCTAGTACACAGCTTCTTTCCCACTTTGTTCTCATTAGTCATTACTTACATTAACCACCACCACCACCTTTCTTCACAATACAGTAACTTGCATGATGGCTGATCAATCTCTTCCTTTCCTACTAATTCATTCTAGAAATAAATCACAGTCAGGAAATGACAGGTAAGAAGAACCATCAACAAAAATTGACCTTCATGCAACCCATCTTTTTCTTCCCATCAGCGTGTGTAAATAATAGAATTATGCTGATAAATCAATTGCACAACACAATTTTTTTCCTTTTACAATGGAATTTTTAGCTACTAGATACTGCAGTTGTTCTATGCTTGACTATTTACTCTTATGTTTTGCTGGATGACTACACAGACATACCGAAGGGGTCTGCAGCACTCAGAGTGATGGTCCTGGTATCAAGAAATCTGGCTTTGTGGGCACCTTTCTTATAACTGGGACCAATGTTTCTCTTCTGTATGGGAGATGTAAGGCATATTCGTTTGAGCCTCTGAACTTTTGATAAAACTAGTGGTTGTTCTTAATGAGGCTTATTCATTATGGCCTCGGCTCCCTCCAAAGCTTATACCCTCTTGTTTTGGAAGAGAGACCCAGGATTTTTTCATCCTTCTTTCAGTTTTGTTTGATATGTGAACCTTTTTGCTTTTGTGTGGCTTCAACTTAGCAAGGTTGGGGGGGGGGGGCGCGGGGGGGGGGGGGGGGGGGGGTGGGTTGCGTGGTGGGTAATTCCCCACCTTTGGTCCTCAGAGGTTACTGTTAGTGGTCCGTGACAGCAATAGTTCTCCCATCGCCTTAATTAATTATGCTCTCACCTCTCACCTCTCACCATGCTTAGTTTTCTTTCTTGCATTTGTTAAAAAGGCCCTAAGAGAGGGATCAACTTACCTTTTTACATGCATTGGGCATGGTTTTCCACCCATAAAAAGTTTAGGCAGTCTTAACACTCTACCAAATGGGCCTTTTGTATAAACAAGAAAATGGTCCTAATTAGCAAGTATGATTAATTTTGGCTGTCAGCGTCACCACATCTATAGGAAACTAGAGGTTACAAATATACTGAACCTTTCTTTAACAGAAGGGACCTGCAATTGATTTTTTTGACTTGTTTGTTGAGTATAGATAGTATAGTGGGATGTATACCAGTGAATTCTGGTACAAGCTGAAGAACCAACTTCATCATCCAGGTTTTTTTAGCTAAATGACAGTACTCTTCATGTGCATACTTCTGAAAGGAAGAACCAAATCTTTTCTAGAATGCCTGGATCAGATTCTATATTCTATTTATTCCTATTTAGGTGTATTTCTAACCTCATTACGTTATAACCATATATTCAACTACATAAATTAGTTGGTATACCTTCCATGACATTTCTTCTCTTTTACTCACAAAGTACTTCAGACATTTTTAATGATCACGCACAATAAGCATCACTTCCACCAATGATCAACTCTTGATGTTCCCACTTCCCACCCACCCTATCATCATGGACATCCAGCCTCACCAGTATTCCCATCTGACCAAATTACCCTCCATTAATCTACCATCCAAAAGGTTAACTCAGTAAATTCACAAATACTAATGTCAGAATTCAGTTACCAACTCATGAGCTCAAGTCTATCTCAAATAAATAAATAAATAAAATAAGAACTCACGAGACCATTGGAAGATACAAAAGGCAGCAGGTCATGCATGGATAGAAATAGGACTAATCAACAGTTGAGAAGACAACAGGTAAGTTCCTCTACCTAGTGAAAACTCCATCCCTTCTTTCTCAATCTATACTACATCTTTCTTCATGGAAAGAGAGCTAACTATTTCCCCATGAACTCAGAGATGAAAGAAGCAAAGGGAGAACGACTTGACGCATCAATTGAACATGAGACCAGCATCTGGGAGGTATCCCAATTCTTGAACTCCTTGATCTCCTCTACCTACTTCGTCCGATGCTTCCCTGGTAAATGGCGATTGATCCGAGACAAGCTCGAGCAGCTGGCCTCTGGCTTATGTGCAACTGCCGATGTCAACAATTTTTGCGGCAATTCTGTGCTCTCTCTATCTCTACAATCACTTGTTTCAACATTGAAGGACGTCCAAGTGCTTATTGATCGATGCAGCGATGAATCTTGTAGTGTTGGGAAGCTTCTTTTGGGGAGCAATCTCTATCTCATCAGCTCCAAGCTCGACCTCCACATCAATCACTTCACAGAAATATTTGGTTCTGGGGTTCTTATACATAGCCAAGCAATAGTCCCAGTAAGGCCTACTGCTGGTGCTACCCTAGATGATATGCGATTCTATCTGAAGGATGTCTTCTTGAGGCTAAGGGTCGGGGACTCAGATATAAAAGCTCAGACCTTGGTTACTCTTCATGAAGTTCTGTGCGAGGACGAGAAGTACATAAAAATTGTTGTGCTTGAAAAGGCTGATTTTGTTAGCCTTCTCATCAATTTTCTTGAATTTGGAGATATGATTATTCAAGAGGAGGCAGCTGGGGCTATTTCACTGGTTGCGGAATTCCGTTCATACAGAGGAGTTCTAGTTACAGGTGGTGTTATTGCCCCACTTCTTCGGGTTTTGGAGGTGGGAAGCAAAGTGGGGAAAGAAAGAGCAGCTCAAGCTTTGAGTAATTTGACTGAGAATTCAGACAATGCGTGGTCGGTCTCTGCCCATGGCGGTGTTACAGTACTGCTTAAAATTTGCAGTAACGTTGAGAGCAGCAGTGGTTTGATTTCTTCAGCTTGTGGTGTTTTACGGAACCTTAGCAGAGTTGAGGAGATAAAGAGGTTCATGATAGAAGAGGGAATAGTTTCAATTCTCATAAAGCTCTTGGGACTGAAGGAAGAAGACCGTCAAATTCGAGCAATAAAATTCCTCTATGAAATGGCTTTGGAGGATGTTAGTTTCAAGCAAATGGTAATTAATGCAGGGGTAATTGAATCACTCATTCATTTGTTAGATCCTGATTCTCCTTACTCTTTAAAGTCAAGAGAGGTTGCTCTCCGCGCTATTGAATTCTTCTACTTCTCTTCAACTACTTCAATGAATATTTTGATGGCCACTCCTTTCATTGACTGGGTTCTTTTCTTTCTAAAAAATGGTGAGATTTCAATCCAAGAGTCGGCAATAAAAGCCGTTTCTCATCTTTGTAAGATCTCTGAGTACAAGAAGTCAATGGGCAAAGCAGGGTTGATGCCAGAGCTAGTAAGGTCGCTTGAAGCAAAATCTCCTTTAGTCAGTGAAACCGCGGCCGAAGCACTCTGCAGTTTGATCTCAATTCAATCAAATCGTAAGACTTTCATTCAAGATGACCAGAGTGTCAACCGAGTCATGCGATTGCTTGATCCGAACGAGGAGAAATCAGCGACAACAAAGTGCTTTCTCTCTATATTAATGTCCTTAACCGACAGCAACAGTGGAAGGAGAAAGGTCATGGCTTCTGGGTATATTTGTCATCTAGAAAAGTTAGCAGACTCTGGTATTATGGATGCCAAGAAAATTATCAAGAAGCTTTCTGGTAACAGATTTCGTAGTATCCTGCATGGAATCTGGGGCCTGTGAGTTCTATCCATAGCATAAATTTGTAGTGCATATCTTGAGCTTTTTTTCATTTGTCTGCCAATCCATCATTAGCTCCTTCTAAACTTGGCTTCTTTTTTCCCTCAAAAGATTTCTATCAGCTTTCAGTGAAATTTCTGCGCTTCTTCCTGCTAGTTTTGAGAAGTCCTGAAGTACAGATCTGGATATGTTTATATGTATGTATGTATCTTTAATAACATTGTCCATGTAAAGCTAATTATGTGATATGTTGAAAGGGAAGCTAAGAAAACTAACAGGAATTTTTTTGCTTCTCTGGTTTAATAATCACCTCTTGTCTTTTATGATAAACAGTTATTTTCCATTTCCCCGCCAACTTGGGGACTGTCTAGCAAAATAGCAACTTTTGAGAATCTGCAAGCTATTAAGAAATGTGCGGATGAAGATTAACACGTGCAAGCATGTATATGGTTGGTTTGACAACCTTATGGTCTCAAATTATTCCAAGCAGCAGGGGCCACATGGTTTCATTGCAGGTCTCGTTCAGAAACTTCCTAGAGGAATTAATGAAGCATTGGTTCTCTCTAGTGTTGTTTCAAAAGCTTATGGCTGCAGCCTTGCAGAAAGAGTCAATTGACTAAAGCAGCTATTACCCTCAGGCATTTGGAATTTTCTGGGATTCTGCGGTTCTCTGTTTATCTTCCTAGAGGTTCTGTAGAGTAAAAATCATAGGGCGAGTATAGATTGGGTAAGTTGAGATGGAAATGTCAAAATGCTCGCATGGTAAATTCTGCCTTTATATTCGAGAATGCTTACATAGCAGATGCGCAGAATCGAGACAAAAATGACCCACGATTCTGAAAGCATGGCTTGTCTCTTCCAGCAACAGCTTGTGGATGGCAGCTAATTACGTGCGAAAGCTTGCTGTCATTTTTTTTTTTGTCTCTGTTAATCAGTCAGTCCTCATAATGGACTCAACGGCTGCGATCATAATAAGATAGTAGCACAAGCTGCCTCTAATATGCTTTTTAGTTGATCAGTAAGGAGCTTCCGGCGGACGGGGATCTATTAATAAATGGAATTAAACTAAATCCCTTTAACCACTTACTAGTGATTTAACCATACCAATTTCGGCACAACCAGCTTTTCAAAAAAAATTCGTTTCAGTGTTCTCTACCACATTAAAGAATTTATCGGTGGCTATTCGGCCAGGCCCACTTCAAATGTGGATCTTGGGCTTCCGCGAGGCCCACTTCGATCTAGCACGGCACAATAAAGGATTTGATTCGGCCCGGCCTATGTAACCAGATCCATGGGGGCCTGCGTACGCCCGCTAAGAACCAAATCCTTGCCCGACTCAGATAGGCGGACCGGACCAAAAACGGCCCGGCTCAGGTGGTAGGCCTTGGGCCTCCACCATGGCCCAGTGGAGCCTCGCCTGCGGTGACCGCTACAACATGAATCATGATCGGTGCGCTCACTCGCCCCACGCCCTCTCTATTTTTCCATTTCATAGCGCGATTTTTAATTATACGTGGAGTATAGAAATGGGGTGACAAACCTTACGTTTACCGGGCGGTGACCACACCGCATAATATATATATATATATATATATATATATATATATATATATATATATATATATATATATATATATATATATATTTTTTCTTTTTTTTTTTTTTTTTTTTTTTGCGAAAAAGAGGGTGGTTAATTACTTGATTCGTTAATTTATTTTGCTCCGTTATAGAAGAAGCATTCAAAAATAATTTAATTTATTCGTACTTGTAAAAGCATGCAATTTAATTGATGGAAAAAATTTTAAATCAAAAAAATATATATAGTGAAGGGGTTCAAGGTATAAATGTTAATAAATTTTAAATTTTTTTTTTTTAAATTAGTATACTCTTGGCTTCTCATTTTATTTTTGTAATGTGGTATCAATTTATTCTGTTAAATTAAATAGTTTATTAAATTCAATGATAATGTACATCAAGTGTCTCATTATATTTTCATCCATGTTACTCTAATTTTTCTTGTACTTTGGCTAGTTTTGTATTATGTATGGATGGTGCTGTAATGTATGGACAATGTGTTACAACTTTAAAACTTTGGATGTAATCTATTATTATTATTATTATTATTATTATTTTTTTTTTCTTTCACAGTAGTAAATCACAGAACTATGTTGGTTATCCTAAATCCAATTCATTAAAAGAGATATCTACTATTAAGTTTTAGCATTAGAACAGATACCGAAAGAGTAAAGAAGCATACCAAGTTGTGCTTAAACCAATCAACCAAAACAAAGAAGAGGCTGGTACTACTCTTCTTTGGCCTTCCCACAAGAAAAAATAAAAAAGAAAAACAAGATAAAAAATGTCACATGTAAGCTAAAGAAAGCTTACTATCTTTTGCAGAACAGCATAATACTGATATACATTGCCGACTGCAAAACTGAATTCAATTTCAGAAAGCACAAACTAGTAAGAAAAAAAAAAAAAGGAGCTTTAATACTTGTATCATCACTACAAGAAAACAATATCTATGATTCTCAAGAGGTAGAGCGCAATGCAACACTCTTGTTAACACCAGTAATTGATTGGGATAGGATGGGAATTAAGAACACTAGAAATGAACCGAAATTACTCTTCCTCTTCAAAGTTCATCAGCTCTGGAAAGGATGAAACACCTTCATCCCCCTCCGCCGCCGCACCAAAATACGGTTTCCTTCCAACCAATTGGGCAACCCTTTTCGCACACCCCGAATCACGAGGGCTTTCGATCGCGCATCGCAATGTCTTGATTCTCGGGAGCATCTCAGCAACCTTCAGAACCGATGAAGGAGACCGTCCACCGGATGTCGAGTGCATCTCATTGGCCTGCAGCATATCATCTAAAATCGGCCCCTCCGTCGCTTGAGACTCTAATTGGCTCGTATTAGCCTCCGGCAATGACCACTTGCGCCGCTTGCTCTCCGGCTCGCCTCCCCCCCCAACCCTTGACGGGGCGAGGCTGTACCGACTCGCCACGACTCTAAATTTGCTACATTTTGATGGTCCTTTATCAGCAGCAGCTGTATTCAGCTTGTCGCCATGGAAAAGAGCTTTTGGTTTAATCGCCGACAACGAATCACCATCTCTTTTAACCGGCTTCTTCGCTGCCCCAGCAGTTGCTATCCCATTTCTCAGCTGATCAGAGGCTTTAGCAGCTGATTGCTTCCGAGACTTGGGACTGGCGCTCGAGCTCCGTTGCTTGTCTCCTCCCTTCAGTGACTTGTCTTTGGCTTGCCGAAGCTTGTTCTTCTGCTGCAGAGTTTGGACGCTGCTGCCGGTGCCGGTGGTTATCTCCATACTGACGACGCCTCTTGGCCGAACCCCAATCTGCTTTTTCGGTCCGGCGGACTTGGCAATCCCTCTCCTCGTATCCAAAGCCTTAGCAGCGGCCGATGGACGAGATTGCGGACTGCTCCTCATCTCTTCAATGCCTTGGAGCATCTTAAAGACCGACGATTTCCTTTGACGCTGCGCCGCCGCCGATTGCGGAGGAGGAGGAGGAGGAGGAGGAGTGGCTTCCGGCTTCCGCAGCGGCTTCCCCAGTGGCTTCGGGTGGATCTCCAGCGGGCCAAGGCTGAGTCCTCTGCGGCGTGATCTTGCAGTTGCTGGGGATTCTTCTTCAATCATTCTGGAGCCCGGAGCGCCTTTCTGCATCGAGCACTGCTTCCGGCTCAGCAGTGCTGCCGGGCATGGGCTCCCTAATATTTCCAGCGGCCCCAGACTTACCCCTCTTCGGCGGATCCTGTCCGGTGCCGGAGATTCCGCCGCGCTCTGTTTCATCGGGTCCATGAACTTGGCCGGCACGATCCGGCCGCGCTTCTCAGCGTGGGAGTCCCTCTCCCCCTTCTTGATCCGGAGTTCTTGGAGCCTCGCGGAGAGCCTCTCCACTTCCTTCTCGATCTTCTCGATCTCATCCTCGACGTTCGGGTCGGCCTGCTCCTTGAAGGCTACTCGAGGCGCCCTCTTCGCGGCGACGGTGGGAGCGGGAGATTTCTTACGGGGGGCGGGGCCGCGGTTCTCCTTGATCGGATCGAGATCGAGATCGAGCCGATCGGGACGGTTGGCGGAGAGGGGTTGGAGAGGAGGAGGAGGAGGCGCCCGGAGAAGAAGCTTTGCGGCGGAGGCGGAGACATCGGAGCAACCCCCCCTGGACCCGGTGGCGTCGTCGAAAGCGGCGTTGTTCCATACCTGGAGGTTCTCGGACTTGGCCGCATCTGGATACTGGAGAAGACTCATCTTCTGCAGTTGCGACGAGAAAAAGGGATCGCCGGGGAAGAGAGAGAGAGAGAGAGGAAGAGAGAGATGGCCACCACCAACTCCAACAGCTGCTCGGCCGAGGCCGGAGAAGGAGCAAGTAATGGGCGGAGGATGTAAGAGGGAGAGGGGATTTTGGAAAGGCTTGCTTCCTTTGGGATTCCTTCTTGGAAAATGGAATTTGATAGGGGATCTGATCATATGAGGGAAAGGGGAGAACAGGTGTGGAGGGTGTTTTGTTCTCTGCGTTTTTGACCGTTGGAGTGAAATGGAGAAACAAATAAAAAAAAAGTAGACGTTGGAGGTGGGCAAACACTGGCGCCTTGATGTGGATTCTGAACGGCCCGGGGAAGGACGCTCCAATGAGATTAGATTTAAATAAATAGGGGTACTAATAATGTAGAATTATTTATTGATTTCTTCCTTTGATTAAGTCTGGTTGATCCGAGTGTGACTAGCCAATTAAAGTCCTTAGAAACAAAAGGTAGATAAATACTCTTAATTTGATAAAATTTGATTATCAAATGGTAAAATATAGTATCAGTTCTTAAGAGTTTATCAACGATCCACCTCTTTATGTAATGGCAATAACAAATAGTGGTTTAATTTTTTCTCAAAAAATAAAATAAAAATAGTGGTTTAATCAACTAGGCCATCCCAAGTCCCAAACATCCATGTTGTTAATTTTCTTCTAATTACTTGCTTTCACTGGTTGATATTTTCAGATATTCTGGGTATGCAGGTGTAATGTTATGATAGCAACTATAGGATAGTTTCACAGCACTTAACTGATCAAACGTCTTTCGGACAAGGAACACTGAAACATGCATGTTTGCACTACTGCTATGACAAAGCAATAAGCACTGTAATTTGTTAACTCCTCAGAGATGTTTTATTTGCATGATCAATAGGTAGAGATTTCTCTGAAAATTGCAAGTGGAAGCGACATGTTTTCTGTTCCTAAAGATTGTGGGAGTTGGGTTCACGGCTTTAATAACCGTAGGCAGTAAAAATTGTCAGATTCATCATTTTCAAATTCGAGCCTCCCAGCCATTTGATAAAGATGGCTGTCAAAATCCTAAAGAACATTCTACGATAGAAATATGAAAACGGGGCCCATCTTCAAGCCTGAACAACTACTTTCTTTCTATATCAGCAAACTTAAAAATTTCAATACATTTGTCGTTTTGAACTTGCACAAAAACAAATTTGCAAAGAAACAGAATTTTCCAACTAATTAAAAATCTTTAGGCAAACATACAAACAAGCCAATTACAAACATGCAGGAATTTGAAGCCCAAGGAGCCAGTAAAAATAGATTTATTGGTCTATATGGTGGACTTGATCTATAAACTGGACTTGGGCTTAGTCATCTCATTATCGCCACCTGGAACATCGGTCACAAACCTGGACCAGTACCAATGCTTCTTCCAGATCCGGTCCATCTCCTCAATGGGGATGTTCTTCGTCTCGGGGAGGAACACGGTGACGTAGACGGTCATGATTGTCTCGCACGCAGCAAAGAAGAAGAAGAGGCCGAACTTGAATCGGCAAAGCATAGGGAGGAAGGCCTGCGCTACGATGAAGGTGAAGAGCATGTTGACCGACACCGTGATGCTCTGTGCCGCCGAGCGGACCTCTAGTGGGAAGATCTCGCTGGGGACGAGCCACCCGAGAGGGCCCCACGACCAGTCGAATGCAGACACAAATAAGCAGATGCAAACCACCACACCAATCGCATATGGCTTGGATACGGTGCCCACGCCATCTGACCCAAATTTTATTCCGATCAGTATTCCAACTACGACCTGAAATAATGAACCAAGAGAGTCCCGTTAATTAAACAGTTTATCATTGTGATATGTTTATATAAGTGTGTTTGGATAAATAAACATCTTAATTATTTAATACGTTAAGGGCGTGCTATAACTGATCTGCACAAGAAAATGGGAAAAAAAATAAAAAATTCTATGACTGTATAGTATATACAACGTCTAGACCAAGTTTCTTTTTTCTAATATGATATTTTTTTTTTTTGTACACAGAATTATATCATGGAAAAATATGATTATGAGGACAATGAACTAAATCGGGCTTCTAGATTGCAATACGAAAGAAAATCGTCATAATGCATAAGTTAATAGTGTCACAGGATAACTTTTTCCGACGTCCAAACTTCATCACAAGTGTGCGTTAGACCTTCACATAAGCATCAATAGATATACATGGGACAAAAATTATAAGACCTCCTCCAATATTGGTTTGTGTGCTTAACATTCTGTACCCACGGTCAAGTGAATTGCTCTTAATTATTTGTTTTTAAAACAAGAAAATTAATTAAATGGTCGAATTGAAAGTATTAATAAGAATGAAGGTTTATCAAAGCATCTCCTCAGAGAACTTTTGTCCTGTGTAGACGTACCTGGAAGAAGATCATCTGTAAGCCACCCTCAATCAGCAGGGGACGGCGGCCGAGCTTGTCAACCGCAAAGATGGAGATCAGGCAAGATACAACTTTGAAAAAGCCAATGATGACGGCCGACATGAGGGAGGCCTCAGAGCCAAAGCCGATGGTCTTGAAGAGCACGGGGCGTAGAAGTTGATGACATTGATTCCTGTAAGCTGCTGAAAGGCCGGAATGAGTAGGGACATGACGAGCTGGGGGCGGTATGACCTCTGCCTGAGGGTAGACCACGGGTGCTTGACAGCTTTCGAGGCCTCGCTGGCGGCCACAAGGTCTTCAAACTCAGCCTGCACATCTTCGGTGCCACGAATGCGGCAGAGCATGGACTTGGCCTTGTCAGAGTGGCCGCGCTCGATGAGGGAGTTCGGGGTGTCAGGGAGTAGAAGCGAGCCCAAGGTGATTATAATGGCAGGGACTGCAGCCAGACCCAGGCTGACGCGCCACCCCCACCCTCCTTTGATCTTGGCCGTCCCGTAGTTTATGAGATTGGCGATGAGGATGCCAATTGTGATCATCTGCTGGAAGCCGATGTTCAGCATGCCGCGGAGCCTGGCCGGAGCCATCTCCGACAGGTATAGTGGGACCGACTGTGTTGGTGCAAAGAAGAGAATACGTTTTAATTTGGATAAGTTCAATCACATTCATCCACATCAGACTGAAGACTTTCAAATAAAACAGCAGTCGAAAGAAAAAACTCCAAAACAATCTCCAACTAATAAACCCAATTACCACCGAGCACGATCAAAGTTTATCCTTATTATTACAAGGAGAAAATTACGAGTACAAAAAAAAAAAGAGAGATGAATTACCTGGTTGGCAAAACCAATGCCGATACCGAGAAAGATTCTTCCAATGATTAGCATGGCGACGTCTTTAGCCGCCCCGTTGATGATGGCCCCGGCCAAAAAGACGAGGCCTCCGCCAAACATGGACGACTTGCGGCCGAGCAGCCTCGTGACGGTCGATGCAAAGAAGGACGCGAGCAGAGCCGCCAGATACAGCGACGACGTGAAGGTCGTCAGCAGCTGGCTGTTGAACTTGCAGTACTGGTTAGTCGACTTTCGCAACTTCTCCTTATGATACACATCGGGGAAAAAATTTTTTAAGAATGAATCCATGGACGTCACTCCCCCTTAAGAGAAACAAAAGATTAAAAAAAGCAAGAGCTTCACCAATTACTTACTGACAAAACCAAGCAATTCTTAAGACATGCATAGTTCGACTGTTCGAGGACAATGCAGAGTATACGAGCTGTTTACCGGAGATGCCGATGTCGTATCCGAAGATGAGGCCGCCGGAGGAGGCGATAAGGCAGGCAAGGAAGACGAAGAGCGTCATCTTGCCCGGATATTCCTTGCCGCCGTCCGGCATGCTAAACCCGCCCGCCATTGTTTCCTGCTACCTAAAATTGGTAGCTGGATAATTAGTAGAGGTAGAACCTTTAATTTATAGGATAGTTTGCTCTTTATCAGAAGGGGATCAGGGAGAGGGAAATTGACACAGAGTGAGAGAGAGAGAGAGAGAGAGAGAGAGAGAGAGAGAGAGAGAGAGTGTGTACACGAGGGAAGTAAGTAAGTAATCAAGGTAATAATAATAATTATAAGAAGAAGATAAACGTGGTATCTCTCAACGAGTACAAAGAGGATATACGGCTTATATAACTCTGACGTCATAACCTTCTGTGAATAAGAAAATAGGAAATCTTTTTGAGTAATAAGATACAGTTGTAGAAAAGGGCGAGAGTTACGGCGGGAAGAGGGGTTGGTTAGTTACGTAGTTATGTATTCGAGAATGGGATATATAATAATATGTAATAAAAAAAGAGAAAGATTTATGGAAGGTAGTTTTGGTGTTGAAGATATTAGGTAGAGTCCAGTAAAGACAAGTGGGGTGCGGATGGCGAAAGAGGAGCGGGCTCCCGCGCTGCTGGACTGGCGTGTCACGTCGCCTTCAATTTAATGAGTGCGTTCAAAAGAAGACTTAAGTGGGCATTTGGCCTAATGTTTGAAAAATAATTTTAATTTTTAATTTTTTTTTTTTTTTTTTTTTGACTAAATAGATCGGTTGATCATTTAATTTTCAAATTTTAATTCTGATTTTTAAAATTAATTTTTTTTATTTTTTAGGTTTAAAATTAGAAACAGGCTCAAAATTATTTTTAAAAATTTATTTCTGATTTTAATTAATATTTAGATTTAAAATTTAAATTTTCTAAATTTCAAATTTATATTTTAAATTAAAATATCAACTTTTAAATTTTTATACAAATTTAAAATTTTAAAATTTTAAATTTGAATTCAAAATTTAAATTATTTTAATATAAAATTCAATTAAAAATTTATTATTTATAAACAATAAATTTTTTGTCAAACACTCTTACAAAATCACTTCAAAAAAAATATTTTTTCATCTAAATTCAGCTTAAACACTTTACAATATTTAACCAAAACTAATTCTACAAAAATCAAAATCTAGGCCGAACGAGGCCCTACATGCGCAATCCCAAGTGGGGATTCATCGAGTCCTCTTTACAAATTCAAGTATTCAATTCTTGGATTAAGTAGACTGAGTAAACCAGCTAATTTTTTTTATTTATTTATTTTCTCACTGAGACCCTAACGTTTGAATTATATGTGTTCTTGGCAAGATGATTATTGAAAAAAAAAAAAAAAAAAAATCTATATTTGAGCATTACCAGTGAAGAAGATGAAAACGAAGGTCAAGACTGTTTACTAACTAGCAGATATGTTTCTACTGTGCGCAGTTATAATTGAAATATGGCCTTGAAAAGTAATAATAATTAAAAAAAAAAAAAAAAAAAAATTAAACTGCTGCAAAGTGAGGAAAATATAGAAAACTCACACCCTTTAAAACTAGGATCGGTTTTCGTGAGCGGAATTTAAATCTGTTCTGTAAATCTAAAACCAAATACAAATTTTTATCTGATGAGTTTGTGCAATGTACTTTCAAAAACAACATGTTGTCATGCAACGAATGTATGGCCTGCTTTTTAGCATCATGCTGATTGAAATTATAAAATCAAATAATATAGTTTTAAAATAGATTAGATTAGCTAATATTTCTCTGAAAAATAATGCTATAATGAACTTTCTTGAGCGAGAAGAGATAGAAGAAAATAATAAGAAAAAAAAAAGGCAAAAGCTTTTTGCATTTAAAATTTGGTATTTAGCAATGTGAAGTTTATCAGTATATCGAAAGGTAGATGACGAAAACAGAGGGAAATTGACAAACCTGAATTAATCAATTCTGCAAATTCTGCAAATTCTGCAATCTGTATGGCTACGACGCAACGATCCTTTTTTTCACATCAGAAAGTTTCGCATCTTGAGTTTTCCTAACAGAACCTAGAAAATCAAAAACATAACCATGATGAGCGAAGTAAAAAAGAACCTACTTTATACGTTAAGAAGTAAATTTGATTAGTTGAGACAGGCTCGGCTCTGACCATTTTGCTCCATCTTAACAAATTGCCTACTTGGCTCATTTACAAGAAGATCCCTAGTTCAGACCAAACTGGCACAAACACAAATGGGATTGACAAAGAATACTTGGTATCACCCAAGCAACTGGACAAGTAAAAAAGATTCAACTCTATACTATAGCAGATTAATAGCTGTACTGTTTTCTTTGCATTGGAGTGTTTCCTGGTAATCAAGATATGACTCTATATATCAGAATATACTGGATTAACTTCAACTGTTCTCACGAATTATCGCCATTCAAAAAACACAAGTCATAATTTTCAGTTAATGCTCATAAAAAAGGATTTTGAACTGAGTAATGCCCAAAAAATCATGAGGTGGTTTTAAAGCATGCACATACTCTGTACTTGGTGGACTCAAAATTGCTAATTAGTGTGACTGTACAGATGAAGGGAATGACCTGCTAACTTAGATTGCGCATTGTGGGTTCGAATATTTTAAGATTGATTTCTTACTTGTGTGATTCAGGAACATCCACCAATGAAGATATAACAATTTAGATAACTTTGTAGAAAATTTTGGAAACAGTTGGTGAGCATAGCATCACTCGTATGAAGGTGCGTCAACTTAAACTCTGTATGTGAAAAAAGATTTTAAAAAAAGAAAAAAAGAAAAAAAAAAAAGGGAAGTAGAAGAAAAAAAAGTTGTTACTTTTCTACTTTGGGGTCCTACTAAACCCACATGGCCACAGTTTTATTTATTTATTCATTTTTGGCCCTTTTCACCTTTGGTTCCACATATGTACACGGGACACAGAGAAAGCGAGTTTTTTAGTTTTTACACAAACATACAAAAAGCAAAAAAAAAAAAAAAAAAAGTGTCTCAGCGAGGAGAGATCATTGCTCAGATCCCCCTGTTTCTTCTTAAAACCAAAAGGAAAAGAAAAATGCAGAGCCAAAACGGAAGGAAGAATCCATCTGTTCATCTCTATTTACCTTCCAGAAGAATCGTTGAATTAAGTAGCAATTTACTTACCTCAAAAGAAAAAGTGGCAATTTAATAAGAAAAAGAGAGGGGAAAAAAGAGGACGAACTCAGAAGCAGCACTACAGACCATGGTAGTGAGTAAATTCCTAACTCTAGCAAAATCAAAAATAGTCCTCAGGAAATCCGCAAAGAGACATTAAAGGTTCGTTCAATAGAATAGAAGAGAAATTTTGGGTAGCGGAGGAGGAGGAGGAGGAGGAGGAGGAGATCACGAACCGGTGGTGTTTCGCCCAACGGATTGGATGAAGAGGAGAGCGAATCTGTTCTCGCCGAGAGGGATAGGGAGAGGGAGAGGGAGAGGGAGCGAGAGATAATAGGGAGGGAGTGCGCGTATGAAATCGACTCACGGGTCGCAACCTGCGTGACCTTGTTGTCACTACAATCATTTAGCATTTGCCTCTTTCCTAATTAGTAGTAGCAGTAATGCTGCAGCATTGAAGACCCCCAAACACTGAATTAGATTTACAGGTCGCTGGACCCAAACAAGAAAAGAAAAAAAACAAAACAAAACAAAACAATGATGCGCCACCAATGCTACCCATCTTCTACAAGTTACATATTATTGTTAAAATAAAATTAGAATATTGATTATTAAAGAGAATGAATTTCAGGGAACATTCAGAATATCGCGCCTCGCAATACTCCCTGTAGCGCAGTTGGAGGACCACCGTGCCAGATTACTTATGCTGAAATTAGAAAGTAGTAATGGGCAATATAAAATGTGCACCAATATATAGAGGGCGAAAAATTACGGGATTCTATTTTCATATACGTTTCAGTTTACATAGTATAACCGTCCGCAGAGAGCTGTAAGCCATTTTTGTCTTAATGTTTGATATGTAGGTTATAAAAGAAAAGCAAAAAATAAAAATAAAAATCCTTCTAGTATGCACTATCCAACAGATTTACATCATGTACTGCAGTTATTTTAGCTGATAAATTAAACCTTTAAATTTCTTTTCGAGAACATAAAACAAGGGTACCGGTTAAACAGGACATAACTGAATTATCGATCGCGCATTCAAATGAATATATATTCAATGGTTTAGAGCAGTATACTCAGAAACATGGATTCAACAAAGAACACGCAACATTTTTTTTTTTATATATTTTCGGTGCTTCCATTGAATGATGGAGCCCTTTTATTGACAAGGCGCTTTTCACACATCACATATTTTCCCAAAACCAGTCAAAAATAGAACCTTAGCTAGCATTGGTTTTGGTGTGACAGACATAAATCATAAGGAGGTTCCAAAGATTGAACAACATTTCTATGTTTATTGGAAATATGCAAAATCCATTATTATCTACATGAACACCCGTGTAAATCAAGTGAAACAAATCTCAACAGCTCATGAAAATAAAATATTCTGATTATTGTTACCAAACCGAACCTTAAAGAAACAACCTAACCAGCCTAAAATAAAGAAGGAAGGGTGGCAAATAATTCGTTTTTCTTCTTTTCCTTTTCCACCGTTTTGCATATGACTAACCCGTCTTACTCAGCACACAAAGGATACAAAGTTTACAACAAAAGTAGACTGCACTCTACATTGAATCAACAACCCCTTCAACTTGCTGCCTGGCAAGATATCTTTCCCTTCGTTCTTTCTGAGAATGAATAGAGGTGAGAGGGAAAAGCATATTAGATCGGTGAGGTTAAATATGAAAAGGAGTATAAATAAGTGTCTAAAGAAGTATCGACTTTACCCATTCATCAATTACAAGACCTTCGCCAACAATTCTAGAACCAGCGTCTTCTGGAGGTTTCTTGCGTGCCTCTAGGGCTGCATCCGCCTCAGCAAGTTGGCGCTTTAGTTTATCCATTTGCTTCAATGGCACAATCACAACATACGGTTAGTGTTGTATTTTTTAACAGCCTAGCCACGTTGATTTCATAGGCTAAGTAATATAGTAGAGTTTTAAGGCCGTGTAAGCTGCCAGGAAAGGATCTTCATAAGTCTTACAATGAGATCCATACCAAATCTATTTTATTATTGAATTATTTTGGAATAGAAAAATGCTTAATTTGAATTGCATACTGTAACTGAAAAAACAAAAATAAAAAATGCAGAAGAATCCTACTAATGCAGAATATTCTTATATGACGTGTAAAATTCCAAGTAGTACAATTAGAAACATGTTATTGTTCACAAAATTATATAAATGATAAACCTTAGCATATAGGTTTCTAAGATAAAATCCAAGATAACTAAACTTTCTACTATGCAAGTTACAAACAGAAAATAAAGTTCTAAAGAGCGTTTGAAAGACCAAGAAGGATACGAAAATGTATTTATCCCAACAGATGTATATCTGGATATGTATGTCATAGGATTTTATGTTTTCACTGAACCAAATTGAAGCTCCGTTACATGTCAATTTTGTTAATCAGACGAACTTGTACTAGTCAACAGATAATCGAGATCAAATATGGCCATTGAAAAAGAAATAAATCATGAGTAATTATGACTTACTGGACTGGGACGATCCACATCCAAGAATACAACTCGCAGAATTTGCTCAACAGCAATTTGATCTTTCTGCTCATCAAACTGTAATAGAGATACATAATCGGCACGAATCAACATAAGAGTTTGCATGAAATGCCAAAGCAAATGGGTTATAGTACTGCTGAAATGATTTTATACAAGGCAGGAACTGCTATTCATAAATAAGGACGAATTTCAAAACACAATATAGGCACATTCACACTATGCATCGAAGTGTATCCATATCATCTATACACCAATCAAAGCTTCAAACATTTCAAATAAACATGCCGACAAGTAAAGGATCAAAATGTAGCATATCCTAACTACAAATAATATTTCTGTTTTTGGCACAGCAGGTTAAAGTCAGCATAAAGTTAAGAGTAACAATGTCATGTGTATGTACATGGAAAATAGCCTGTTAAGCTATATCAATTCAGAATTAACCAATCCTATAAACTAATTGATTGCCTATAGGTGATATGCCACTAACATGCAAAAACAAATAGCTAAAAGAACCAGTATTTTACAGATTACAACGAACCATAACTTCAAAGAGTTTTAATTAGCCACAAAAACAGGGCTCACCAACTCTGGCACGTACTCCATGGGTCCTTTCACTTTCAGGCTAATAATCTTAAACTTAACCTTACACTTCTGATCCATTGGCTTCTCATTGTTTTCCGGAAGCTCCACAAATTTGAAAACTGGCATTAAAAGGAACAAGCGAGTCAAGATTTATTGTCCAAAAGACTACAGATCAAATAATATTCTAAATCCTCTTTCCATAGATTCTCAAAAAAATAAACAATGACAAAATACTATACCAGTTGCAACAACACTCTCGCCAGGAGAGAGTATACCACCAGGAGGACGCATAAAACAGCTCTTTGGTGCAGTTGTTTGGAACTAAAAATTGCACCATCAACCATAATTTCAGTAAGGCTTATAGGTTAAAGGAGAAATAACAACAATAAAGTAATCAGCTATCAGAAATAGCTAGTAAATTCCCAGAAAACAAGCATAAAGTCAAAGCAGCTTGTTGTAATATGAACTTGATTGCGGGCAACCAAGAAATTTACTAAATTTACTAAGCAACATCGGCGACCACTGCCAAAGTCTTCAACTTCCAGAAATCAATGAACACATAAGAGTTATAAAATAGTATTTAGATAGTTACCTTAAATGCAACATAGGACTTGCTAGTATTCTTTATCCTGACAGCACTTCTAACCTGCTTGCCAGCTTCATCTTCACCATGAAATTAAAAGAAAAGGAAGTAAATAAGATCGAGAACTAACACCAGGTTAATCTTGAAAAACGATTAAAAGCAAAATAAACACAAGGTGAAACTCACAAATAAAATTAATAAGAGAAGCAACCATTGCAACTATTTGCAAGAAGTTGCTTATAACAGCAACCAAGAAAATGAACAGAAATCAACATAAACCCAAGGCAACCCAATACTTCTCTAACTCTGAAACTTTCTGCTGTTGCAGACGATTAATACTCATGAAATAATAAAATTCAAATGACCATAATCTCCTTCTCCTTCTTATAAAAACAGCATAACAAAAACATGGCACTCATCAAGTTAGCAGTAGTTCATCAGATTATAGCCACTAAATGATTGCCACTTCTAATACACTTGCAGAACTACAAGCATTTCGATCATTTGTAGAAAGCATTGACAAAAATAGACAGAACCAAAAAAAAAAAAAAAAGAGTGGTAGGAAAAATTAAGATTTTGGTTAGGGCTGGCCCAGATTAGCTATCTAAATCAGTAAATAAATACCACCTACTATGCGAAGTTGCATGCAGCTCCTGTTCACAGGTGAAGTGATACAAAATTGCAAATTTAGTAAGGGACTTCGCAATAGAAGAGAACTTATCAAGAAGCACAAAAGGAACTGGTTCTCCTTTAACCAAAAGAAGTCCAAATCAAACTAGTTTCTATTAACAATGGAAATAAGTATCATAAATAGGAGCAGATTCACATCAACTTCCTAAATTCATGGTCATAATAACTAACTTTTTCAGCAACGTACCTCGTTAATTTACTAAGAAAGACATCAAAAAGAGAGCCCAGCACCACAAATTAATAAAACATAAACGGATCCCAAAGTTCCAAATTCAGAAATATCAATCATCCGTAAAGGACAAATCAGTCGAAGAAAGAGGGAATCCCTCCTCAAAGAAAACTAAAACCACGCCCCAAATTAACTAGGAGCTTCAGTTAAGTAAAAAGGTGGCATAATTCAACACATCCAGATCATCAGACCACCAAATCGAAAAATCGAAGATCCCAAAAAAAAAAGCCCCTTTTCCAGGTTTACATAAAGGGAAAACCCCAATTGAGATGATGAGAAGGAACCCAACACACCCACAAATTGAAACCCCAATTGAGAAGATGATGAGGAACCCAGCACACCCACTAATTGAAAGAGGGATAGAAGAAAAGGAAGAAGAAGAAGAAGAAGAAGAGGGAATCGAGCCCTTACATGGGAAGTAGAGCTTGGCGGGGGATCGAGCCGTAGGCGACGCCTCGCGGGGATCAGCGACCGCGCCACCGACACCACCGAGCTCCCCCCACCGGAGCGGCGCGCCTCCGCGTCGGCAACGACGCCACCGCCGCCGCCGCCGCCCTCCGCCGGGCCCCGGCGGTGGTGCGTCAAGCTCGCCGACGACGCGTTCGACGACGACGAGGAGCCCCCGCCTCCCCGCCTCCCCCCCCCTCCTCCTCCTCCTCCTCCTCCTCCCCCGCCGCTGCTTCCCCAGAAGGGCATCCGACACAGCCCCCACCCCTTCCCCTCCTCCTCAACCGCCATCCACAAAAGCGATTCCCCCCTCACTCCGTGCCCCTCGAGTCGGGGCGGCACCGCACGGCGACTGCTAAGTAGCAACCACCCCCACTTTGCGGATGTGGGTGGAAGAAGTGGAAGAAGTGGAAGAAGCGGATCTCGAAGAATCTGATTAAACTAGATTTGAGAGGGCCGGGTTCAAGTCCGCGTAATAGGCTTTTTCAGCTTCTTCCTTGCCCTCTCTCTTTCTCTCTCTCCCCCCTGCTACTTTCCGGCCATTCCACTACTTTCCTCCCTTTGGAGATAATATCGAATCAATTACAAATGTACGCGATCACCTCCAGGTAAGAATACGACACTTTCCTCCTCTCTCTCTCCTTTACGTGCTCTCTCTCTCCCCTCAACCTGCTGCGTAATTATAGTGTAAAGTGACCGGTGGTCCTGGGATAACAGTAGCGAGGCACAGCCAAAATTTGGGGTGTGCATTAAATAATGTAAAGTTGGGGGAAGTTGACTTGGGGATGAGTCGCTGGAGGAGTGGATTTAAAACCGCGTTGTTAGATGAAAACCTTTTTCGCTTTGCCCGCTTTCTTTATTACTGTTCGAATATTGGTAATGGTCGTACAACCAACTCTGCAAGTTATGTGGGCTGTTCTTTTTTTTGTTTTTTTTTTCTTGAGTATTAACTATTAAGCAGTTGAACTTTCATAACCTTTTGAATATCCCTGTATAGTAGGCCCAGTATTTTCTCTTATAATTAAATAATAAATATAGGCTACTTGCCTCACTTTAATAATAAAAGCATTTTGAATCTCATTTAGCAATCTATACGAATTCTAATATTTTTAAGATGAAGTGGCGTATTGTCTACTCTCTCTTTCCTTCTTCGTAGTACAACCTCTCATATTCTCTCAATGTCTTTTTCTCTTCTTCGTCCTTCACCTTTCTTTAATGTCTTATTCTCTTCTCTAACATCCATCCCTTCACCTCCCCATGCATGCATTGATTAATTTAATAATAATTTCTATATTTAATATGGTATTGTGACCTCACAGTATTAATTATTGTGGTGGTGGCGATATTTCAACAAATCATAATTGCCATTTAATTTAATAATAAGTTATGGTTTAAGATGACGTGGCGTATTCTCCATAGTTTAAAATATTTTTAATTTTTTTTTTTTACAATAATTGTCTGCTTTCTCTCATCTTCTCACCTCCCCTCAATGTCTTTTTTTTTTCTAACATCCGTCCTTTCACCTCCCATTAATTAATTTAATAATAATCTCCACCACATACATTATTAAATTATTATGGTGGTGGTAACGTTTGATGTTTTAATAAATAATAATTGATATTTAATAAGTTAATTAAGCATGGTGTTAATTTGCATTTTCTTCTTATATGCCATCCGCTTCCCCCAACTCTCCGCAGCCCTATCTCCTCTCTTTCTTTGTGGAGTTTTTATAGACCCCGTGCAAGATGCTTCGGCGGCATAGTCGTAGCGGTGGTGGAGGCGGTGAACGTGATGGTGGTGGGAACCAAGATAGTGATGGTGGAGCCAGAGGCGTAGGCAATGATTGTGGAGATCGATGTGGCGGCGGCAGCAGTGACGAATCCATTAATTTGAATGTTGAATCAAAAGTTTTTGTGGTTGGTTTTGGTCTCTGCTGGGGTGATCTTGGTAGAGTTTTTCGCACCCTGTTGCTCACATTACCCGGCCATAGAACGTCGGAGCGTGCTGTCTTTGTCTTCAAGTGCGTCGCCACCTCGAGAGGTAAAAATCGCCGCCCGTTTCTTTTAATTCTTTGTAAGCGATTCTTTACAGAAATATCATGCAATTTTTTTTTTTTTTTGCCTCGGTAACCTATATTAGATTTTTCTATTTGGTGTTGTTGTAAACTCTAATGCAACTTTTTTACATAATACTTTATTTTATCACTTACTATGTACGTATTTTAATTTTTTACCAATTTTATTTTATATTTTTACAGAAATCGTTGGCGATTTATTACGACGATTTATCTTTTGTCTGCTGGTGTATTTCTTTGATTCTCCGGTAAATCGTAAATCAACACATGATTATATTGTTGTAAAAAGGTGAGATCCTGGTGAGTGTCCTATATTTGTCGTAGCATGATTTCATTTCGTGATTTGATATTGAATTGATCTATATCGAGATTTTAGAATAATTTATTTATATTGTTGAAATAAATTTAGTATAAATTTAGCAATAATAATATATATTCGCTGTATCGTGTGGATCACTAAACTAGTTATTTTTATTATGACTTATTGGCGTTCAATTTTGATGGCAAGACTCTTGTAAAACTGTATTCACTATTCGCATTTTTATTTTATTTTTTTATAGATTTTGAATTCTCTGTTTACTTTTCATTGTCATCTTTTCTTTGTTGCTTCTTCCCTTTCCTCGCTCAGTTGAAATATATATATATATATATATATATATATATATATATATATATATATATATATATATTTATATATCTATAATCTATAAGATATATAATTTGAGAGTTTTACACTGTCCTTACATTGAGCCACATAGCTCTTTAAGTAAAGGGCCAATGAGATTACTCAGATTTGTCCAAAAAAATATTGGATGCACCCAGCGCATGATGAACCAATTCTAAAATATTTATTAAATATTTAAATAAATTATTTAAATATTTTGTATTATATATTATATTTTATTTTAATATATTAAGTATTATATATTCTATTAATTCAGATATTTTATTAATTCTCTAATATATTTTAAGGTGTATGAAACATTAGTATATATTAGGTGCAAGCAAATTTTTTTTTCTCTTTCTTTAAATTATAAGAATATTTTATTAAGTATTCTTTATATCGGGTGTATATAAATACATACACTACATACTTAAAATCTATAATAGAGATTTTAAATTTTAATTCAGTAAATATATTTAAATTATTAAATTTTTATAAATAAAATTTATTTAATTAAATTTTGATATAAAAAATTAGTTTTCTAATATAGGTTGTAGTATATGGTGTGTTAATATACACACATACATATAATAATTTATTTTTCTTTAATCACTTTTAACAAGATAAAGATATCCTTATGGATCTTATATATTCGGTAATTTAAATTTAGTTTTCTAATTTTAACTCTATAATTAAAAATTTTATTTATAAAAAAATTTAACTATTAAGTTTAATTGAATATTTAATTAAAATTATTATAATACAAATACTGAAAGTTAAAAAAATATTAATAAAAAATAATTTTTATAGATTATAAAAGATTATACCAATTTTATATATATTTTAAATTTTTTTATTATATTTTTTAAAATTTTAATTTTATATATATATATATATATATATATATATATATATATATATATATATATATATATAAATTAATTAAAATATTATTTATCCGCCGCGCGAATACTATACTAGTATATATATATATATACCAGAATCGACGAGAACACTTCTCGTATAAGTCTAGAGATGAAGACTGGTATTGTGATGAAGACTGGTATTCTAATTTAATTAGTAAAGACAAATATTTTTCTACAACCAGTTTTTGAAAGTAAACCTTACATTCTTTCGTCAAAACACTTGAACAACTTATCAATTACCAAATTTTTTATCATTTACGTCAGAGCGATTGATAACTTTAAAACTTTTAGCAATAGAAAAATAGGAAGTGATATAATTATGCTTGGATTTCTAGTAGTGAAAAAAATAACAAGTAAAATATTTTTTTTTTCCTCTACGGAGGATTGAGACCCAGCTGTCTCATCTTGTTGCTAAATTTATTTACTATTGAATGAGTGATAGCACGCTACCTTGATCTAAAAAAAAAAAAAAAATAAACAAGTAATAAGACTCGCGTGAAAAAAAAAAAAAAAGATCTTCAATAAGAGTGTAAGATTTACTCTTAATTTTTGACATCCAACTAGTATTGATCTTTAGTAAAATATTATTAAACATGATAGAATCTAAAGTTCATTGAATTATTTGGTGGACAGCGAGAAATGCATATGATTTTTTTATTTCTTTTTTTAAAAACGATAGCATATTTTCTATTTCGTTTATTCTTCTAAAATAAACTCGGCCAAATTTATAAAACAACTCGACTTTAAACTTAAAACCTCAAATATCTATCGTCAAATTGTTAACCAACTACAGCAGGTACAGTGGATTGCATACAGAAGAATTAAAAGCAATCCTGAAGACCAATGTCGTAAAATGTAGTTAAGCCTTAATTGTTAGGATTTCCATATATGTCGCATAATTAATTATATTTAAATTTGGGTTTACTATAGATAAGGTCAATTCTAAAAGATATAGAATTACTTGATATGGTATATCTTATCCCTTTCCTATCCATTCAAATTAAATAGAATTCTAACCGACTTTGATGGGAAGTCGATCTGGAATTTATATAAAGGGGTACTGGTACTGCCACCTACATATGTACATTTTGGTAAGATTATCCATTAAATTCAAACCATTCGATCGGTATTGTTTAGTATTACAACCGAATTTCTTGCTTCTACTGTTTAATCAAGAATTTCTTCTGATGGCGCTCTGTAAGTTTTTTTTTACAGTTTTATTTATGATCCTGAATATTGATATGTATTGGTTTAATATTTTATGCCATATAAATTCCATCATTAATTTCTCTAGTATATAAAAGTGATGACCCAATGTGGAGACCGGGCAACATTCAATCTTCAGTGAAAGTTTCTGCAATTATCGATAATTGTTACTAACTAGTTTTAAGCAAAATAAAACACTATCCAAAAGGAAATAAGATTTGAAATTCAAAATCTCTGATCCAGTGTAAACTTTTGTTCCAAATCTCGCAAGCCAAACAAAAAAGAAAATCAATTATCACTCCAAAGAGATTTTCTTTGGAATCGCATTAAATCAAATGGTCTCTAAAATATTGAGCAGATACAAGTAGATTGCTATAATTGGAACTCAAGAGTCATCCCACTGAAGAACTGCAGAGCCCACACCCTGCTCTCTCTTGAGCTTGTCTTTCAAGAACCAGTCGCAAATTCTGCCGGCGTTAAGCTCCTCAATTGGTACTCCCTCTTGCTCTGATATTACCCTCAGTAGATTCAATGATGATATCTGAAACATCAAAAAGAACAAAATAATCATTCTGGGTGGTTTTAATGGTTCAGCAAAGTGAACAAAAGAATCAAACTTACACATCAGTTGAATTATTATGACATGAATTTGGGCTCCAACCTATAGGCTCAAGCATTTGGTTTAATTGAACTTCATTAGTGCGCTCTACTACTCGTTTAGAGTGGGTGTATACTCACTCACCCAACTTGCCTAAAAATTAAATGTAATATGATGTGAAGTGGCAGAATCTCATAGAGCAGAGAGCTGCTGATGATAATTAAGCAACCTACAAATATAGGTTGTTGATTTTTATATTGGCAGTTGAATTTGACCAGAATTAATTAAATCCGATCTGCTCCTAATAAAAATTGCAACTTTTGGGCTGAAGTTACTGTTAGATGTGACTCAAAATTAGAATCGCTTCGACATAATGATTCAAGTTCGCCGACGACTTCGCGGTGCGTTTTCGAAATTTTGTGGATGTTTGTGGTGGAAGCGAGGGGCTCGGATCGCTAGGCCCGAACCCGAAGCCCACCACTGACATCGGACGGGAGGTGCGGGGGGCGGAGCCCCCGCGGTACGGATCCGATCCGCTAAGAAAGAAAAGTCTAATTTTTTTTTTAGTTTTTGCCCTAGAGTGAGATCGAGCGATTGTACGAAAGAACAGAATTCTTGTATTCCTTCTTTTCACATAGTAAAATCTCTTCTCTTTCGTCCGTAGTTTTTTTTCTGCAAAAAATTTTTCACGTAAATCTGTGTGTTAATTCTCTGTCGTGCAATTTTAGTTTTATTTTTCTGTCGTGATCGTCAATTAATTTTGTTTAGTTTGTGCGCTCGTTGCTACCAAGTTACAAAGCGGAAGTTTAGTTTAGATTTAAGAGTCTCACAGTTAGTCGGCAGAGGAAGCGCTCATGGGTGCTGAGGCCGGAGATCTCGACGAGCCCGGCTTCTTCGAGGCTAAGAAAGCTTCTCCCCTCCCTCTTCTTCTCCTCCTCCTCATCTTCTTCTTTACAGCCCTTCACCGCAAGCTTCCTGCGCTCCACTCTCCTTCTCGCTGCACTCGTCAAGTACGCACGTCTTTTTTATTGACAACTTTGGAAGAAACCATAGAGTGCTGCAGGCTTAGTTACCTTGACGGAGAGATTTGGTTGCAGGTCTCAAGAGTGTACGATTGGAGTTGGGAATGATCAGAAACGGCAGTTGGAAGTGTGGCCTACATAATCTGGTGAAGACCATGGCTCAGAAGCACTTGATTTTTCTCAGCTGTGCAAGCGAGCAAGCACTTGAGTTTGCGCTTTTAGTTTTGGGAACGTGAGCTGTGAGTCCGGCTAAGAGGAGGATGAAGAAGAGGACACGGGACATGGAGATAAGTGACGGGATAAGAAGATCCTCTTTTACTTCACTCGCCGCACGATCGCCTGATCATCATGATCAAGGCTTCAACGGTGGAGATCTTCCAAGTGTGTGCAACTCGTCTTTTTTTGAAATGAATTCTAGCTCTTTTTAAAATAAATAGAGATCTAAATTTTAAATTTTAATAATTAAATTTCATAAATCCTTTTTAAGAAATAGTTTAATAAAAAGTACTTAGTTATACAGCCATTTTAATCGCATATTTTACATGTAATTTTTGTTTTTAAAGTTTGAAAATAAAATAGATTTTATAAACTTTCATCCTAATATATTAAAAAATAATAAAAATAGAAGATAGATTCATCATATTTTTCAAGTCTCATACTTTTTTATCAAATTTAAAAATAAGAAAATATTTTTTATATTTTAAAGTTTGATAAGAATATAAACATAATATGTCACTAAAATAACGATGAACAATTGAATTGATAAAATTTAAAAAATTTAATTGTTAAAATTAAAAGTTTATGTCTGATATTTACAAAAAAAGTTAAAGTTTAGACTTTTTTTTTTTTCTTTTTTTTTTTTTGGTAAACCAATGGTGTCACTTGTCATCTGCCCTCTCTCTCACTCTTTTATTTTTATTTTATTTTTTTAAGAAAAACATACTATCAATTTGATTATTTTTTAAAAAATAAATTTAATTAAATATATAAAATAAATAAATTTAAAATTTAAAATTTTGAATATTAATCAGTAAGCCTTGCACTAGGGACGGTTCTCTCTCTGTCTCTTTCTCAGTTAACAATAACAATTTTGACAGGTAGTAGAAAGTGTGGCTCTCCTTCCCCAGTTCACTGACTAAACTGGAAAACCAATATTAGGCCCCTGTATTTGGGAAACAACGGATGGGAGGACCTCCAAAACCAGCAGCAGCAGCAGCTACCAGAAAACTCCAGATCTTTCTTTCTGTCTCTCTCTCTCTCTCAACCGTATTGATGCGATCGCCTTTTATTATAAATATGCATCTTACTCTCCTCATTGCTTCACCAAATCACTTTCAGCCACTACTTAATACCCCGCCAAATCAAATTAATCAAAGCATCTTCTCTCTCGGATCCAGCTGATCCAAATCCGCTCAAGGATAAGAATACATAAACCTTCATCATGGCATCTGTGGGCAGCAGGGCATCTCTGGTCGTGGCTTCGAGCATGGGCGCCGTGGAAGCGCTCAAGGACCAAGTGGGCCTCTGCCGATGGAACTACGCCTTCAGATCCCTCCACCACCGCGCTTCCGATGCCGTCGATTCCTTCTCCTCCTCCCAACATACAACAACGGTGACTCATCATCAGATCACTCGGCCTTCTTCGTCTTCTACCGCCGAGAAGGGGAGCGCCGTCGGATTCAGATCCAAGCCCAAGCGCTCCGAGGAGTCGCTTGCGAAAGCCTACCACCTCATCTGCTGGGGCCCTAATTAAATCAATTAATCACAATGAATGAATGAATGAATGATCTCCTCTGTATTTGCTGATGTTCGTACCGAAAATTTTTTTGAGTACTTGAAATTAGAAATTACATTACTTGTTCAGAATTTCTCCTTAATTTCTTCTTATTACCCAAATCATCTCTGTGATCCATCGCGCTGCTATTACTCATCTCCTTTTGATCGTCCCACGATCTCATTTGTGTTTTACAATGGAAAACCAAAAGAAAAACGTTAAAACAAAGTTTAGTGGATCGCATCTTAAATTACAGCTTTATTGTCGCTTCTTTTCGATTACTGGAAAGCAATGGATTCTCAGCACTAGCCCCACAGCAAGTTGGACTTTCACCTAAAAAACCACAGCCATTTAAGTTAAACATGTTGAGGTTTCAAATTTTTAGGTAAACAAGTATAATCTTGAACAGAAATTACACTAATTTTTCAACAGTACTTTTGACGAAATATTTTGCAACAACATTTTTATAATTTGCTTAACATAATCGTTTGAACTTTAATATTAATTTATTAAATTTTATGCATTTTTTTAATCACATTAGAGTGTACCCATATATAATGAATTTGCAGGATATTAACTAAATAGGATTATTATAGTTGTATTTTGCAATCATCATTAGGCAATTATTGCATATTTCCATGTCCCTCTATTAAGAAAAGACAAGCCAAATAAAATATTAATGCAGTTTATGTAAGAAATTTGCCCTTAAAAAAATTTTGTTAATACAAAGAGACAAGCCCATTCCCAGTGGAAAGCAGGGACAGCATATTCTATCCAATTTGGAAATGGTAGATGAATCATATTTATTTGCAGGCAATTATAGATCACAGGCACATAACTATTTTGTATATAACAGAATTCGAATTCAAAATCTATAGTTTCAAGAGAAGAATACTAATTATTTTTTTAAGAAAAGAATATAGCACAATATTGGATTAATTTTTTATAAAAATAAATTTAGCTTTGAATGCAAAACAACAATACTTCCAAAAGAATACAAATTGTCCACTCTTAGACACTGTTTGTTTCGAAAATAAGACATTATTTCATTCTCAAACACGTTTGGTTATGAATGAAAATAATAGTTCCCATCTTTTAAAAATAAGCTGGTATAAGCTGAAACTTTGTTCTAGTCTTTTCATGCAACAAGACTAGTTCTCATTTCAGAATAAGCCTAATTAAAATAAATAGAATTTTAATTATTATATTAATTTTTAATTATTCTCATATTTTAAGTAATCTAATTATTTTATTAAGTAATTATCTAATAATTTAATAATTAACTAATTAAATTATTAAATTATTTGTAGTTAATTAAATTATTTATTATTAATAATACTCATTATTATTAATTATTTTATCAATTAATTGAGAATAAGCTTAATTAAAGTAAATATAATTTAAATTATTGTATTAACTCTTTAATCAATCTAATATTTTTACTAATCTAAATATTTTATTAACTAATTATCTAACAATTAGATAATTAACTAATTAATTTATTAAATTAATTGTAGTTGATTAAATTGTTTATTAATAAAACTCATTATTATTAATTATTTTATCAATTAATTGAGAATAAGTTTAATTAAAATAAATATAATTTTAATTATTGTATTAACTCTTTAATGAATCTAATCTTTTTACTAATCTAATTATTTTATTAACTAATTATCTAGCTATTAGATAATTAACTAATTAATTTATTGATTAATTAAATTATTTGTAGTTAATTAAATTATTTATTAATAATGCTTATTATTGTTAATTATTTTATCAATTAATTGAGAATAAGCTTAATTAAAGTAAATATAATTTTAATTATTATATTAACTCTTTTATTAATATAATATTTTTACTAATCTAATTATTTTATTAACTAATTATCTAGCTATTATATAATTAACTAATTAATTTATTAATTTATTTGAAGTTAATTATTTATTTATTAATAATACTCATTATTGCTAATTATTTTATCAATTAAATGAGAATAAGTATAATTAAAATAAATATAATTTTAACTATTGTATTAACTCTTTAATTAATCTAATATTTTACTAATCTAATTATTTGATTAACTAATTATTTAACTATTATATAATTAACAAATTAATTTATTAAATTATTTGTAATTAATTGATTATTTATTAATAATACTCATTTTTTTAATTATTTTATCAATTACTATTCAGGATTATCTAACAATAATTAATTTAATAAATTAAATTATTATTTAATTAATATTCATATTAATTAATTAGATAAAATATTATTATTTTAAAATTATAATTATTCTTATTCTCACTATTTAAATCTAATTATCGAAACGCTATTTTTTTTATTTTCAGAAACAATCCAATTTTCATCCAAACATAAAAATAATTTTATTTCTGTTTGTTCATAAGTTTATATTTATTCATGAAGTAAGCACATTTTCCGAAATAATTGCAATCTTCATTAGTCAATTATTACGGTCCCGTTTGAATTCGGTATAGAATCGGAAATAAGAGGGATATCGTTCTTATTCTTCCAAACGTACCAGGAATCAATAGGTATAGTTTGTTCTGGTACAACTAGAATAAGTGGGAATTACTGTTCTCACTTTTTCCAACCACTCTCTTACTTTTTTCTTAAATATCCTTCCACGTCTACCGAGGCATCATCTCTCATCTCATTATTACATAATAAAGTTTGAAGGCCAAAAGTAATTACCTCAATTAAAACTCTTTATTCATCTTATTTCTCATTCTCATATCAAACACAAAATCTCTTATCTATGGAACCATTCCTAACGCTTTTTTACACAAGTTTCGTACTTTATATTTATCCCTGAAATAACTAGTTCTGTCTTATTCCGTTACTAAACGGACCGACATGTCCCTCCAGTTTAAAAAAAATAAGCCAAATAAAATGTTAATGCAGTTTTGTAAGAAATTAACCCTTCAAAAAAAAAAAAAAAAAAAAAAAGTTAATACAAAGAGACAAGCCCCTTCCCAGTGGAAAGCAGGAACATCATATTCCATACAATTTGAAAATGGTAGATAAATCATACTTATTTGCGGACAATTATAGATCACAGACACATAATTATTTTGTATATAACAGAATTCAAATTCAAAATCTATGGTCTCCAATAAGAATATTAATTATATTTTTTTCAAAAAAAATATAGCAGACTATTGGATTATTTTTTTATAAAAATAAATTTAACTTTGAATGCAAAACACCAATACTTCGAAAAGAATACTAATTATTCACTTTTAGTGATCGTGTTGTTGAGTAGATAATAATTCATCAAAAATAATGAAAGTGGGATGATTTGATTTTCAAACAAAAATCACAGAAACTATATATATTTTTTCCTTGAGAGAAAGATAGCTAAAAATTATAAAACAATCAGATTTTAAATTTTAGACCACACAAAAAATAGTTATTTAGTTAAAAAAATATTTTTTATTCATTTAATGCTAAAAAAAAAAAAATTAATTTTTTTTCAAATTGTATAAAAGATTTAATTTTATTTTTTAAATTTTTTATTCAGAAAATATGGACGATCAAAACAATGTGCAGTTTTTTTTATGATGTTTTGAGAAACCGAAGGAGCTCTCAACTAAAATAATAATAAAATAATAAGAAAATGCCAGTTGGCATCTTGTGGCGATTCCAATGTACCTCAGCAGGGACAGTCGGTTGAAACACGTCACCGCTGGATTACTGACAAAGTGACAAGTCCAACCTGCTACGTACCTTTCCTGCCTCCATCATCTTCGCCTCCGGTATTCGAGAAACTCCCCACTAGTTTATGATTAATCATGAGTAACGGGGCCCACTTATCCTCCCCAAACCATGAGCTCCTCCCTCCTCACCCACTGTTTTCACTTTACTTCTCCCACACCCACCCCTCCCTTTCCCTTTCCCTTTCCTCAGTAGCTCCATATACATATTTTTATATATATATATACTCCCTTCCTCCCCCGAATTCATCATCAATTCATCAAACAAACTTCACAACAACACAACTCAAGAGAACGAAGAAGAGAAAGTAAAGGAAAAAAAAAAAGGGGGAAAACCAGAGATGGGTTCAGCAGGCAAGGGATCGTTGATTGTGGCGATGAGCTTGGGCGCGGTGGAGGCTCTCAAGGACCAAGCCGGGCTTTGTCGCTGGAACTACGCGCTCAAGTCTCTGCAACAAAGAGCCAAGGGCGGCAACGCGGGCTCTTTGTACCAGGCCAGGAGGGCCTCTTCTTCTTCTTCATCTTCTTCTTCGGTCGATCGGAGGAGAGTGATGGATCGGGCGGCGAAGGCGAGGAAGGAGGAGGAGGCGCTGAGAACGGTCATGTATTTGAGCTGCTGGGGTCCTAATTAATTAGATAGCTAGATCCAAGTTATTTGTATTTAGAACGAACAAGGGGATCGACATGATGCATTACTACTGTCCACATATGATATGAGATCCCTCCACCACCGCGCTTCCGATGCCGTCGATTCCTTCTCTTCCTCCCATCATACAACGATGAGTCGTCAGATCACTCGGTCTTCTTCGTCTTCTACCGCCGAGAAGGGGAGCGGCGTCGGATTCACATCAAAGCCCAAGCGCTCCGAGGAGTTGCTTGCGAAAGCCTACCACCTCAATGAATGAATGAGTGACGCTTGACGAGGAAAGAAGTGGCCTCAAAATTGTTTGTTTAGAAAAAAAAAAAAAAAAAAAAAAAAAAAATCGTTGGTTGCTGATCTCCTCTGTATTTGCTGATGTTTGTGCCGAAAAATTTTGTTCAGAATTTTTTCTTAGTTTCTTCTTATTACCCAAATCATCTCTGTGATCCAATACTGATTTTCTTTTGATCGACCACCATTACAATGCGTTTTACAATGAAAAACCAAAAGAACAACGTTAAAACAAGTTCAGTGGATGACGGAACTTCACAAGTAGTAAAGAATAGGTGTCTCAAGTTTAAAATTTAATTATTATTTTTTTATTTTTAACTAAAATTTAGTTTTTAAAAAACAAAAAACGAAATGAATAGCATATAATATTTTCCTCAAAAAAAATTTATTTTTTTTTTGCAAAAAATAAAAAATAAAACAAGTTCATTGGATGGCATCTCAAATTGGGTCTCTAATTATCTCTCTAGATACTTGTTTGTTTGTGAACTAAATAGGGAATAACTCATTATATCACTTTATTCTGATATTCCTGCCAAAGGATATGTATTTTGACCGAAATATTTTATTTCAGTCAAATCTTATTATTCTAGATTATTTTGGAATAGTTTGGGATAAATTATTTTATTATTTTGGTAAAATAGTAATATTTTAAGAATTAATTTAAAACTGTATTAAGATTATTAAATTATTTAATGACAACCTTTCATATCGAACTTCAAAAGCTTCAGGCGATCATTACTCGTCGAGACGAGGAGCAAAATACCCTGATCGAGGATCTTGTTGTCGGGGTTGATGAGGTCGAGGACCTCAAGTCACGGGTGATGATCCTTAAGAAAGCGGTGGGGCGTGGTCCTGAACCTCACAAGGAGTATGCTTCAAACGTACGTCTCCCCGAGCAACTATTTTTTAGGGGAACGCGCGACGAAAAAGAGATCGACAACTTCCTATGGCACATGGTACACTACATCAGGGCGCTGCGGCTAGACGAGTAGGAGGAAAAAGTTCAGGCCGCATCCATGTACCTCACTGACGATACGATGTTGTGGTGGCATCGGCGATCCGCAGAGGCTGAAAAGAGCCAATGCGAATCGAAGACTTGGGAGGACTTTGTACATGAGCTTAAGGCGCAGTTCTTTTCCGAGCACGTCGAATATCTTGCGAGGAGGCAACTTCGACGGCTCAAGCATATCGGGACGCTGAAAGAGTATGTCAATGAGTACTCTAAGTTGATGTTGTCCATCACCAACATGGCGGAAGAAGATCGTCTATTTTTTTTTCTTGACGGACTCCAACCATGGGCAAACAAAGAACTTGTGGGGCGTGACGTGCAAGACGTGGGCTCTGCAATCACCTTAGCGGAGAAGCTGCCTGAGTATGAGAAGGCGGATCCGTCTCGCGGCAAGACACCCAAAGCGAGCAAGGCTAAGGGTGTGGGAAAACGCCGCGACCCAAAGGAGCGCAGGGGCCGCGAGAAGGGACTTGCGACGCCATCCAAAAATCTGATGTGCTACATTTGTGGCGAGAACCATCGGGCGAGAGACTGTCCAAAGAAAAAACAGGTAAATCTTGTTCAAACTGAGCAGGGTGAAGGCAACACCAAACCAACGAAGATGGGCGCTCTTAGGCTCGTCAATGCGGTTCAGGGGTTGGCAAGCAACACCGCATCCCTCAACAAGGGACTCCTGTACATCGATGTGGTCCTCAACGGCAGGGCCACACGAGCGTTGGTCAACACGGGAGTCACTCATAACTTTGTCGCGGAGGTGGAGGCCAAACGATTAGGCCTTTCCCTCGAAAAGGACACAAGTAGGATCAAGGCCGTTAACTCGCAAGCACAACTTGTGGTAGTGGTGGCTAAAAGCGTGGTAATTGCAGTGGGATCTTGAAAGAATACTGCAAACTTCACCGCCGCACCCATCAACGACTTCCAAGTTATACTGGATATGGACTTCTTGGCTTCGTCAAAGGCGGATCCGATGCCACAACTTGGGGCATTAAGCATCATAGAGGAGACAACCCCGTGCATGGTCCTAGCGAGCCAGAAGAAAACGGTAAACACTCAGACCCGCTCTGCTTTGCAGTTGCGAATGGGTGTGAATCGTGGTGAGATGACTTACCTTCCGACGATCCGCGAGGTGAGCGAAGAGGGACTCGAGAAGGATGGCCTTTTGATGAAGATTGCTGCAGGTTTGGCAGAATTCAAGAACGTCATGCCCAAGGAGTTGCCAAGCAACTTCCACCTAGGCGGGAGGTAGATCATGCTATTGAGCTCGAGCCAGGAGCCAAACCGCAAAGCAAAAGCGCCATACCGAATGACCTCGCCAGAGCTCGAGGAGTTGCAAAAGCAATTGAAGGAACTCCTCGATGCAGGCTTTGTTCGACCGTCAAAGGCATCCTATGGAGCACCAGTTTTGTTCCAGGGGAAGAGCGATGGAAGCCAGCAGCTTTGTATAGACTACAGGGTGCTCAATAAGATAACTATTAAAAACAAGTACCCTATACTTTTGGTTGCAGATCTTTTTGATCAATTAGGCGGAGCGAAATTCTTCACCAAACTTGACCTTTGCTCCGGATACTACCAAGTACGGATTGCGGAAGGAGACAAAGAAAAAACCTAATTGCTTGGACTCCACATTCACGACAAAGTTATGAGTGGCTCCCGTGTCGACCAACGCTCATGTGGCCCTGCCGTTGAGGACCACATCGATGTACATGAGTCCATTGTTGAGGAATGTGGTGTTGTTTGCCAACCCCTGAACCGCATTGACGAGCCTAAGAGCGTCCATCTTCGTTGGTTCGGTGTTGCCCTCGAACCTACGACTTTCTGTTTATGAAACAGAGAAAAAAAAAAAGAATAGAGATTCCGCAGAAAATTAAATATTCTTTTTATTATGACTAAGTGCAAAAACATATAAAAGAAAAAAGAATAGAGATTCCCTCATGACAAGTAGATAATAATTCATCAAAAAGTATGAAAGTGGATATTATTTGGTTTTCAAAAAAAAAGTCAAGAAAATTAATAATAATTTTTTTCTAGAGAAAAATAATTAAAATTTATAAAATAATTAAATTTCGAACTTTAAACATGAGTATTAACCATTAATTTTTTTTTACCATTTATGTTAAAACGGTCAGTCAAAAAATATAATTATCTAGTTAAAAAAATATTTTTTATTTATTTGATTCTGAAAAAAAAATTTATTTTTTTTTCAAATTTTATAAAAAATTAATTTAATATTTAAAATTTTTTATTCAGAAAATATGAACGATCAAAACAATGTCTAGAATTTTTTTGTTTCAAAATCTAGTTTTTTACGGTACTTTGAGAAACCAAAGGAGCTCCCAATTAAAATAATAAAAAAATAATAATAAGAAATGCCAATTGGCATATTGTGGCGTTCCAATGAACCTTATCTGTAAGAGGAGAAAGAGTAAGAAAGAGTTTTTATTAAAATAATATGTTGGGTTGAGATAAAATAGATAAGAAGGGTAGAATGGTAAAAAATTTTATAGTAAAATATTAAGGTGGGATTTATTAATCCCGCTATTCTCGCTATTCTGGGTTAAGCAATACCAGACTATTTCAGATGCGTTTGGAAGAATAAGGAGATAAGCCCGCTATTCCCGTTTCCGTTCTCAAAACAAACGAAGTCTTAGGCGTTGAAACACGACACCGCTGGATTACTGACAAAGTGACAAGTCCAACCTGCTACGTACCTTAGCTGCCTCCATCATCATCGCCTCCGGTATTCAGGAAAATCCACTAGTTTATGATGAATCATAAGTAACGGGGCCCACTTTGCCTCCCCAAACCATGAGCTCCTCACCCACTGTTTTCACTTCACTTCCCCCACACCCACCCCTCCCCTTCCCTTTCCTCAGTAGCTCTATATACATATTTTATATTTATATTTATTTATATATATATACCCCCTTCCTCCCCCGAATTCATCATCAATTCATCAAACAAACTTCACAACAACACAACTCAAGAGAAAGGAGAAGGGAAAGGAAAAAAAAAAAAAAAGAGGGAAAAATCAGAGATGGGTTCAGCAGGCAAGGGATCGTTGATTGTGGCGGCGAGCTTGGGCGCGGTGGAGGCTCTCAAGGACCAAGCCGGGCTTTGTCGCTGGAACTACGCGCTCAAGTCTCTGCAACAAAGAGCCAAGGGCGGCAACGCGGGCTCTTTGTACCAGGCCAGGAGGGCCTCTTCTTCTTCTTCTTCTTCTTCGGTCGATCGGAGGAGAGTGATGGATCGGGCGGCGAAGGCGAGGAAGGAGGAGGAGGCGCTGAGAACGGTCATGTATTTGAGCTGCTGGGGTCCTAATTAATTAATTAGATAGCTAGATCAAAGTTATTTGTATTTAGAACGAACAA
>CM054949.1:108688-147447 GCA_029168755.2 Tillandsia fasciculata
TCATCAGATGACTCGGCCTTCTTTGTCTTCTACCGCCGAGAATGGGAGCGCCGTCGGATTCAGATCCAAGCCCAAGCGATCCGAGGAGTCGCTTGCGAAAGCCTACCACCTCATCTGCTGGGGCCCTAATTAAATCTATTAATCACAATGAATGAATGAATGATCTCTGTATTTGCTGATGTTCGTACCGAAAAATTTTTGAGTACTTAAAATTAGAAATTATATTACTTGTTAAGAATTTCTCCTTAATTTCTTCTTATTACCCAAATCATCTCTGTGATCCATCGCGCTGTTATTACTCATCTCCTTTTGATCGTCCCAAGATCTAATTTGTGTTTTACAATGGAAAACCGAAAGAAAAACGTTGAAACAAAGTTCAGAGGATCGCTTCTTAAATTGGGTATCTAATTGACTCTTTACATGTCGCTTCTTTTCGAGTAGTGAGAAGCAATGGATTCTCGGCACTAGCCCCACAACAAGTTGGATTTTCTCCTAGAAACCACAGCAATTTAAGTTAATCATGTTAAGTTTTCAAAATTTGAGGTCAAAAGGTATAATCTTGAACAGAAATTACACTAATTTTTCAACAGAAATAGTTGGTGAATCATATTTATTTGCAGACAGGCACACAACTATTTTTTATATAAGAGAATTTCTAATCAAAATTTATAGTCTCAAAAAAAATACTAATTATTTTTTTAAGAAAAAAAATATAGTAGACTATTGTTGGGGTGGTGCCGACCGTCGACTAAATACGATTCGTGATCGTCCCTCAACTTGGCGCTCTGAGTGTGTTGCGCGGTTCGCCAAAAAAAAATCAAGCGACTAAGTCGAGGACGTATTTGCTCGGTCATATTCTTCTGTATTTGTTCGGTCAAGTTCTTCTCAATTAAATAATCTAGTATTTGAAGACAAAAATTAACACGATCTAAATAGTTGATTAGAGATTATATTATTTGAAAAAAAAATTACAGCGGAATAATTATAAATATGATTATTTTTAGCAAAAGCTGTAAATACGAATATGAAAGATTAGTTAGAAAAGCGGTAAAGAAATGTGTAAATTTATTCTAGAAAAACTATAAAAAAAATGATAAATATTAGTATGAAAATCTAGTCTAGACAAGCAATATATGTACATATTAAAGGTATTGAAAAATATGGGTGGTCACTAGCTTATAAGGTTGCAGGCTCCTTTTTTTGATTCGATTTTTTATACCTATTCGAATTAGGTGTATAATCGTTGTTTTGAATAATCGACGTAATTTAAGAAAAATTATCGCGTATTGCTCAATTACTTTCTTTTGAGTTTATTCAACTCGATTGAATAGTAGTTATTTTTCGTCCACGTTTATTCTCTAGATTGGTGTGCCGAAGTGTGATTCTCGACCCTTTCTGATGCAGGACGCAGCTTGTCATTTCTGTGTTAACTACTTGATTTGCGTCCAAAATTTTGTGCCTTCGTTCTTCAGGATCTTTTCTTTTATGGCTCAAGCAGTCGACTCTTGATATTGGATTCACCTCTTGTTATCATTCAACCGAAAATAATTCGATGGTTTACATTCAGCCGGGATCGTCTTGGTTGAGTTTCGAGCCTCTTGTATTAGCTGAAATTCTCGGCTGATAATTTGCACCACATGTCGTCTTCTGACTTAACAATTTTGATATCAACAACTATTTGATTATTTTTTTTATAAAAATAAATTTAGCTTTAAATATAAAATAAAAATATTTTGAAAAAAAATAATGATTGTTCACTAATATCGCGTTAGGAAGATAATAATTCATCAAAAAAAAAAAAAAAATGATGAAAGCAGGGATTGTTTGGTTTTCAAAAAAAATCATGAAAAATATATAGTTATCAAGTTAAAAAAATATTTTTTTATTCATGTGATTATAAAAATAATATATATATATATATATATATATATATATATATATATATATATATATATTAAATTTTATAAAAAAAATATTTTTATTTTTAAAATTTTTATCCAGAAAATATTAACGATCAAAACAATGTGTACCATAAATTTTTTTTTTTTTTTTTTCAAAATCTAGTTTTTTACGATATTTTGAGAAACCAAAGGAGCTCCCAACTAAAATAATAAAAAAATAATGATAAGAAATGCCAATTGGCATCTTGTGGCGTTTCAATGAACCTTATCAGTAACAGTCGCTTGAAAGTTGAAACACGTCCCCGCTGGATAACTGACAAAGTGACAAGTCCAAGCTGCTTCCATCATCTTCGCCTCCGGTATTCGGGATAACGGGGCCCACTTTGCCTCCCCAAACCATGAGCTCCTCCCTCCTCACCCACTGTTTTCACTTCACTTCTCCCACACCCACCCCTTCCTTCCCCTTTTCGTCACTAGCTCTCTCTCTCTCTCTCTCTCTCTCTCTCTCTCTCTCTCTATAGATATATATATATATATACCCTCCTCCCCCAAACTCATCATCAATTCATTAAACAAACTTCACAACAACACAACTTAGGAGAAAGTAGAAGAGAAAGGAAGGGAAAAATCAGAGATGGGCTCTACAGGCAAGGGATCGTTGATTGTGGCGGCGAGCTTGGGCGCGGTGGAGGCTCTCAAGGACCAAGCCGGGCTTTGTCGCTGGAACTACGCGTTCAAGTCTCTGCAACAAAGAGCCAAGGGCGGCAACACGGGCTCTTTGTACCAGGCCAAGAGGGCCTCTTCTTCTTCTTCGTCTTCTTCGGTCGATCGGAGGAGAGTGATGGATCGGGCGGCGAAGGCGAGGAAGGAGGAGGAGGCGCTGAGAACGGTCATGTATTTGAGCTGCTGGGGTCCTAATTAATTAGATAGCTAGATCCAAGTTATTTGTATCTAGAACGAGCCAGGAGATCGACATGATGCATTACTACCGTCCACATATGATATGAACCAACTAGTCCAAGTACTCCTTTTTTAAGTTGGCTTTGATCTCTGTACCCCTGCAAGGGCTGGCACTTTTGTAACTATTTAAGTTCTGAGAGTAACATCTTGAAAAAATTTTATGCATGCATATTTTTTTGAACTTTGGGCTTCTTTAGAGTGCAAAAAGGAAAATCTTGGTTGGGTGATGGTATGGGACGATGCCTTCGTAGCAGAGGATGATGTATGCTTGAAAATAAGTGGCTTGGTTAAAGGTGCCAGAGAACAATAGAGAAGAAGCATTATCTTCTCTTCTGCAGAGCATCCAGAGAAAGCATAGAGAAGAATCTTATTCACTCCCTGCAAGAACTTAAGATTTAATAAGCAAAAAGTAGGTTCAATCTAAGTGACTGGTGTGAATTAAATTATAGTAGACCATAATTAGATAGCCAACTTCGAATCTGAATGTTACAGCTGCTGGCGCTACTTCAGTACTGTATTGCCTATTGAGCTGTTCTTTAATGAATTTATAATAAAGGGAGCCCTTTCATTCTCAAAACTTTTAAAAAGGAACACCTTTAGCTTAAAAATAAGGAAATGGAGTTACTAGCGTAGCATGTAGTGTCTTCGTATAATCATATTCTGCATATGTTTAGCTGGAGCTATGATATACGTCTAGCTTTTGATGTCTTTTTTTTAAAAAAAAAACAAAAATGAAAAGAAAAAACTATGTCTATGATGAATATCCACTTTTTCCCTGCTCACTTTATTGGAAAGTGACGCTTTTGTTTCTAAGAGCAAATTTCTAATTGATAAGAGATAAAAAGAATTTCTTTCACAAGCCAGGTGGCTAAAAGCAATGTTGTTTTCCTAAAAGAAAAAAAGAGCCACATGGTTTCCCATCAACATCATCAGAAACCGCAGGTGAATTCTCACAAAGAAAAAGTACGAGAAAAAAGGTCAATAAATTTGGTGAGATATCCGTGTGCTCAATTCTCCCACTAAAACAGCTGCCACATTCCTGGGGTTGTCCCAAAACCAGCAACCTAATCAAGCTTGTGTGGTTTTCACCCTTGCAGTCGCACAACCTTAATAAAAGCACGAGACAAGAAACAAAATAAAAGTGAGGGAGAAATAAACAAGGGGTTAATTAAAAATCTCTTATTGGTAAATAAGTTTTAAGGCACATGAGTAGGATGGGCTTAAGAGCAGCACAGATGCTAAGAGAGAAGCAGCAAATTGGGTCCTCTCTCAAGCACGCTAATTCTGCCCAGATGGGTGTGGCTAACAAACCCAATCAGGTCAGGTGGCTCTCCGGCGACGGTGCTGCAACGATGGCGGCGTCGAGGGATGGAGAGCTCGAGATGAGAAGGAGAGCAGCAGAGAAGGCAGAGAACGTTATGCACCTCATCTGCTGGGGTCCCAAATGAGCTTCTTTTTAGTTGATTGATACTCAGAAACATAGGTTCTGAAAAGTTTATACTTATACTCATAAATCGTTTCGTTTTGGAGTTTTAGCTATGTTTCGATTCACCTGATGTAATATTATTATAATTTATCAAGCTTCAATAAATTTACCTACAGACTTTTTTCTTAAAATAAAAAAGAAAAAAAAGTACCGCAAGGAAAAGAAAGAGCATATTTTTCACAGTAAAATTTGAGAAAGAAAGTATTAAATTAATGTATTGAATTGTGTAAGCAACGAGCGCACAAATCTAACAGGATCAATTGACGATTACGATAAAGAAGTAAATTCAAAATGTACGACAGAAAAATAATACACAGATTTACGTGAGAAATTCTTTGCATGAAAAAAAATCACGGGCGAAAGAGGAGAGATTTTACTATGTTGAAAAGGAGAGAATACAAGAGTTCTTCAATCGTACAATTACACGATCTCTCTAGGGCAAAAAAAAAAAAATTAGAATTTTTCTTAGCGGATCGGATCGGATCCGTACCCAAACCCTCCGCATCCACCACAGACATTTATTTTCCTTTCTCAAAAAATTTTACCAAATTTGTTGTCGCACCGTGAAACCATCGGCAAACCAAAAGTTCAAAATCGAAGCGATTCTGATTTCGAGTCACATCTAACAAATTGAATATCTCAAACAACCAGAGACCATCACTAACATAGATGAAGAGCATCACTCGTCTGTAATCAGCCAAATTGTGATTCACACAGAAGCTGAAATACCAAATCCTCTGCACCCCAAATTCACAACCAATGATTCTGGGACGCGAACAAATGAAAATGAATCCAAATATCGTGTACAATATTTACACCACCTTCCTTCAAAATTCTACTATCAAAAGAAGCCAAACAATCGTATTGCCTTAACAAAACAAAATCGTCACTTTCACTTTCTTCTCGCTAAAATATGCGCATATACAGTGGTATCTTTTTCATTTCTTATTTTCTGTGAAGTTTATGTCTTATTCGTAATTTTCTGGTAACCAAACAACAATCAATTACACAAGATCACTTTTTTTTTTTTTTTTTTCTTTTTTTCTTTCTTAACATCCACAAATTTACATATATACAGAAACATCGCTTGGTCACGTCCCATTTTCCTCTCAATTGGGGCCCCAGACGCTCATGAACATGACCATCCGCAGCGCTTCCTCGGCCCGCTTCCGCTTATCTTCACCGATCAACGCGACGTCAACGGGCGAGTCGAGGGCACTGGAGAACCGCCTCACCCGCTTCGAAGACGAGGACGAAGACGCCGAGGAAGAGGTGGCGCTGTCCTTGATGGAGCGGATCCCCTGCACCACCCGCGCCCCGCTCTGGAGGGCGATGCGGCTCACGTAACGCAGGCTCATCTACTACCACAAGCCAAGAGCTTCACAATTGTTAAGCTGTACCAACCGAAGGGGTGGGAAAAGTGCTTTTTTTTTTATCGGAAGTGGAGATGCGCACGAAAAGTTTAGGGTTTGAGTGTAACGGATACGGATTGGAGAAAAGAGATGGGAGAGGACGACAGGTTTATATTGAGACGGAAGAAGACGACGACAACGGCACGATTCCGGTGGGCGGGATTTGGAGAGAGAGATGTTTAGAAGGAGAGGTGAAAACCAGCGACTCTACCGGCGGTGGGTTTTGAAGGTGGGTCAAATGGCACGCGCCGGTTGAGGAAAGTTGGAAGGTTCCGGAAGCAACCCGGTAAGTTTCAAAGTTTCAAAGTTTCAAAGTTGTGGCCCAAGAGATAAAACGAAACCGGGTAACTACCAACTAATTACCAATAGTAACCGCTATATCTACTCTCGTTTCCCAAACACCCTCCCCCGACCCCTCTCTCTCTCTCTCTCTCTCTCTCCCTCTCTCTCTCTCTCTCTCTCTCTCTCTCTCTCTCCCCCTCTATGTCATTCCAACAAACACCTCATGCGCGCCATCGACTACGCCGCTCTCATCTCCCGCTGCGCCCACCCGCGCCTCCTCCGCCAAATACAAGCCCAGCTTACCACCTCGGGACTTCTCCCCTTCAGCGTCTTCCTCCACAACGCCCTCATCCGCGCCCACTCCTCAACCCACTCTATCTCCCTCTACGCCCACCTCCTCTGCCGCGGCCTCCTCCCCGATGCCCACACCTTCCCCTTCCTCCTCCGCTCCTGCTCCCTCATCCCTGCCCCTCCCCAGGGCCTCGCCGCCCACGCCCACGCCATTAAGCTCGGCCTCGCCTCCCGCCTCTTTGTCAACAACGCCCTCATCCACTTCCACTCCGTCGCCGGGCGCGTATTCGACGCGAGGAGGCTCCTTGACGATGCCACAGTGGTCGACGCGGTCTCCTTCAACTCCATGATTAGTGGGTATGCGAGAGTTGGCAATTTAGCGAGTGCTCGAAAAGTGTTCGACGAAATGCCCGTGAGAAATGTGGTTTCTTGGAGCGCGATGGTTTCCGGGTACGTTCAAGGAGGTCGCGCCAAGGAAGCGTTAGAGGTTTTCTCGCAAATGCAAGCTGAAGGGTGTAAGCCTGATGATACCACTCTAGTGGGTGTTCTCGCTGCCTGTGCGCATCTGGGGGCCCTGGAGCAGGGGAAGTGGGTGCACGGCTATTTGAAGGGAAATAATGTTAGGGTCAGCGTATTCTTGGGCTCGGCATTGATTGATATGTATGCAAAGTGCGGAGATGCGGATTTGGGTCTGAAGGTGTTCAACAAAATGAGGGAAAAGAACTTGCTGGTTTGGACAACGATGATCAAAGGACTTGCGATGCATGGCCGCGGTTTGGAGGCATTGCAGCTCTTCTCAGAGATGGAGGGATCAGGTATTGTACCTGATGATATTGCTTTTATTAGCGCATTGTGTGCGTGCACACATGCAGGTTTGGTCGAGAAGGGCCGTAAAATGTTTGATTCAATGATACAGCAGTATGGTATTAAGCCCAAGATTGAGCACTATGGTTGCATGGTGGATCTCTTGGCAAGAAATGGGTTACTCGATAAGGCTCGAAAATTAATACAGCATATGCCTATGAAGCCTGATGCCCTTATCTGGGGAGCCTTAATGGCTGGGTGTAGATTTCATAAGAATGTGGAATTGGCGGAATATGCAGTCAAGCATTTGATTCAATTGGAGCCAGAATGTAGTGGGGTTTATGTCCTCTTGGGTAATATATATGCTGCTTCGGGGAGACATAATGATGCTAGGGAGATCAGATATTTAATGAAGAGGAGGGGAGTGGAGAAGACACCCGGATGTAGTTTGGTTGAGATAAGCGGAATGGTTCACCAGTTCATTGTAGGCGATACATCTCACCCGCGGATAAAAGATATATTGGCCAAGTGGGAAGAGATTGAGAGCAGAATAAGAATTGAGGGATATGTCCCAGATAAGAAAGAAGTGTTGCTCGACATTGAGGAAGAAGAGAAGGAAGATGTGCTTTCTCGACACAGCGAGAAGTTGGCAATTGCTTTCGCGTTGATTAGTACAGGAGACGGCATGGCTATCCGGGTGGTGAAGAACCTTAGAGTATGCAGAGATTGCCATCATGTAACTGAACTTATATCAAAAGTTTATTGTAGAGAAATCATTGTGCGAGACCGGACACGGTTCCATCTGTTTAAAGAGGGTATTTGTTCTTGCAATAATTATTGGTGAGGAATAAGCATCATTTCTAAATCCAGATTCAGTGAAGCTAATTGCTGATAATATTGCTGATAAGAAGAAGACATTGGTTGAGCTTTTAAAGTTGCCAGGGAAAAGAACACCGACCAACTCTGCAGGTATATATTTCAATTTAAATCCCTAAACCGAATATATGAGTTATTAGCTAGACGACTGATATTAGAAAGTGAGGCATTTTGTCTAGGACTGGAACCAAGATCAAGCGTAAAATTAAATCCTGGCCCAGCTGTCTATTTTCGGGGCAAGTTTTGGGTGTTCAAAACTAACATTCTGGCTCATGTGGGACTGAAATTTGTAGCTGGTCGGTCTTGGGCTAATCGGACATGAGTTAGCCTCTGCCCAAAACCGGATTTCGACTGCTTTTGGTATTTATATCTGATTCTAACTACCAGATAGCAGCTAGTTTTGGTATGATTTCTTTTATGTGTTTTCCTTGATAAATTGTAGCTACAGTAAACTATGTCATTTTTTGAATGTATATAGATTACAATATTTGAGTATGAATTTATGAATTCCTTGAATCCTGTTGATTTGGATTCAGTGAAATTCTAAACCCAACAGTGGCCTCATTGAGCTCCAGAACTTTAGGCTTAGCCCAAGAGGGATTGGACCTCAAGGGCTTAACAAAATTAGGACGAAAACCTGCACTGATTTAACTCCTCTACATGTATTTGATTCTAGCCCCATTAGTACAACTCCCTTACACATATTTACTTTACAGGCTGCAAAACTTGTAGCTCTTTTTCATAAACAACATTTAAACCCATTCTTTTCCTTCCCTCCTGCAACTCTCTCTCTCTCTCTCTCTCTCTCTCTCTCTCTCTCTCTGTTTGTGTGGGTGCAGACGCTTTCATGTGGAGCTAGCAATGGATGGGCAATGGGATATCTAATCTCTGGAGTGTAGAAAAGAAGAATAGCCCAGTGTACTTTGCCGTGCTCATTGAGTTGGAACACACCTTTACATGCCCCTTGAGATTCAATTCGCCGATCTAAACTTCCACCAAGAGGCCATTCGTGCCATCCATCGGGTGAAAAACCCTAAACAAGTCAATTAATTCTTGTCAGGAAACTCAATTCTTTCTTTTATTATCCTAATTAATATGAGAAAATTAATAATCATCAGTTTTTATGCAGGCTTACCACTTGCACTCTGGGGATCAGACCGGCACCTATCTCGCCTTGAACTACATTGTTCGCTGTCTCAATCAGCCAGGAGCCCAGCAAAAGAGCCTTTCTCTTCAATCAAAAAGGCTCTAAGATGAAATAATTTTGATTTCTTTGTGTGTGGTTAATTCTTCAGATAAAGACAGAGTCCTGTACCTCAAAGACCGTCGCCATCACCTGCCTCTCCATCGCCTCCATAGCAAGGTGCAACATGTGTGAACACCTCAATATCCTGGTAATTATCAATCAAACAGAGAGGTCCTTCACCACATTTTTTGACTTCAAGATCAATGTTTATTATCTTGATCTTCCGATGCATGACCACCGCATTAATTGTGGTAATTGATCCTCCAAATCCATTAGGGCTCCGGGGGATTCGTATTCGAGCGGGAGCAAGTCGGAGGGATTCTTGCCTTTCTGGGCTGGCAAAAGCGACCCATCACCCCCTTCGCCTTCCTACCCCACCTCCTCGTCCTATTACACTTGCGCCCTGACTCGAATATCTCTTGTGCTCTCAAAGGATCGAGCCACTAAGATCATCTTCAATGCCAACAAAGCTCAATACTTTTTATCTCTTTACTTTTTACTGATTTCAGATTATTCTGTATGATTTGTTAATCTTGTAGGTTAAGATAGAAGAGTGCTTGCATATATTGAATTTGAACGATCAGAGGCGAAAGACGAGGCTGTATCGCCCTTCAGCTTGCCATTGGCAGCACCAGACGGCTACCCGACGAGAAGCTCATTGGCGATGGATGACAGCGACATCCTGCAGCATCAGAGCTCGTCATATACTCAAATGGTCAGTCAGCACTCAATGTGCTGGCATGAGCGGTGTATCATATATATATTTTCTCCTAGAAATCATTTATCATCTATAGTGATCATGCATAGTGATGACATATACACAGTAGCGAAAATAAGAAAAAAATAGAAAGCGAGTAGTTGGTTTTGCATTTTCTTCCCGTAATATCTCTTGTTCTCCCTATTTGCGGTCATTTGGATGTAGTTTATCTTATTTAATCTCAGTAAATCTTGCAGAGTGTGTTTGCAAAATGATCAACCACGCATGTGATGCTGAGTTCCCTCTTCTCCAATCATGTACTCACTGTGGATTGAGTGCTCGTTAAATAAAATTGAGGGGTCCATATCAGATGGCCTGTTGTTGAGGGGGTCTTAGTAAAAAGGTTTGTGAAGTAGAAACCTTGTCACCTTTGGAGGGCCCAATTAAAAGCTCCCTGCAGAATTTATGTTCTAGAAGAGGACTTTCGAGCCCAGTTGGCCGTTTACGCTTTCCAGGCCCGCTGAAGAGCCCAATAGGTAGTGGAGGAGGGCCTGTTTGGGCCGGGTGGACGAAAACCATCATGAGAGTTTCGTCGGATAATGGGCCTTGTCAGCCCATAGGCCTGAATGTGGCCCATCATTGTCAGCCTATTCGGATCCTGGTCCATCATGTGAGTTTCGTCTTATAATGGGCCTGATCAGCCGATAGGAATAAATGTGGCCCATCACTATCAGCCTATTCGGATCCTTTTTCCATCACGCTTGCTTTGTTGGGCTGCCCGTGCTAGGTCGAAATGGGCCTCCTCGCAGCCCAAGATTCACTTTGAAAAGTCTATTTTTGGGTAGTCCCGTTTTTTACCTGAAATGGAAAGTTTTCATATTTAGACCACAATATTTGTTAGTAGTTAGCAGCCTAATCTTACTCACACTCTCTCTCTCTCTCTCTCTCTCCCTCTCTCCCCCCACAAACACAGAGCTTGATCAAAGAAAGCAAGAAATAGCACGTAAGCAATGGCAATATTGGAGGAGGAGGAGGAGGAGGAGGAGGAGGAGGAGGAGGAGGAGGAGTGGGACATCGAGAACCCTATGATGTGGTGCGACGAGGACAAGGACGCCCCCTCCTCCATCGCCTTCCTCTTCTGCGTCGAGGCCGAACACATGCCTTCCTCTTCCAACTCCTCTTCCAAGTACTCCAACAACAACAGCAGCAGCAGCAGCAGCAATGGCGACCCCCTCCTCCTCCTCCTCCTCCTCCATTGCCCCATCCGCCGCAGTACTATCGACCTCATCCTCCAGGTTTTTCTTTTTTCTTCTTCACCTTGTAGCATATATACTCAGTCTAATTAACTCGCTGATCTCTTCAAGATAGATGAGGTCGCATAATTAATTCTTTACCCAGGGCACTGTGAACCGCACCGTCGCCTACCTCGCCATCAACTACCTCGATCGCTACATCGCTCGTACAGGATCCCCGGTACGTATGTACCAGCTCCGCATCTTGAAGCGCCTTGGTTATTTCGGTGGCGGCCGGGAAACTAATTACTAAACTGACTAACACAGCAATGGATGAGCGACAAGGAGTGGGTCCCTCAGCTCGTCGCCGTCTCCTGCCTCTCCATCGCCTCCAAGATGATGCACCCAAAATTCTCCCTCCGCGGTCTCCTCGTATGATTTGATCTTTTTGTTTCCTTCTCTTCTCTTTCTTTCTTTCTTTCTTTCTTTCTACTTAAAAATTAAATATCAAACGGTTAATTCTTGATCGACGTCGCGCGCGCGTGGGTGTACGTGTGTGTATATACACACACACACACACACACACATGCGTGATCTCAGAGAGACACGGATTCGGGGTTGGAGGCGGAGACGGTGGGGCGGATGGAGAAGCTGATACTGGGCGCTCTGGAGTGGCGAACGCGGTCCATCACCCCCTTCGCATTCCTCCGCTACTTCCTCGCGTCCTACTCCGCCGCATGCTCCCATTTCCCCTCCGTCGTTAGGAAACAAGCCATCGCCATCTTCGTCCGCGCCCAGAGAGGTATACGCATGCACGAACGTAGGAACATTTTTTTTTTTTTTTTTTTTTGGGTTTGATTTTGTTCGGAGAAGAAATGATGTATAGATCGATCTGTAGGGACGAGGGTGACGGGGTACAAGCCGTCAGTGGTGGCGGCGGCGTCGCTGCTGTCCGCCGCATCCGATCTCTTCCCTGCTCAGTTCGCCGCCTTCCGCTCCGCAGTATGCGGCTGCATCTTCCTGAATAAAGTACGGGCCGGCAATATCATGATTTCTTCCTATATATATATATATATATATATATATATATATATATATATATATATATATCTTTTTATTTTCTGTTGCTTTTATGTTTGGTTACGTCTCGTATCAATCATGCAACATGTTTTTACCATCCTCTATTTTAGATTTTTAATATTTAAAAAAAATAAGATAATAAACTAGTATAAAAAAAATTTGATCTATAAATAATAGTACTAAGATGTACATTCAAAAGCGGATTATATGTGTAGCAGTGCTGTTATGATAATTGTTTCGGTAATGGTAAGGATACTTTGGAGGCATGCTTCAATACGTTGCAAGAGGATAAGACGGAGGAGGGAACAGCTTCAGGCTCTTCTGAGCCGGAGGTGGCCGTAGCGACCAGCTCGGCGCAAGGTGGACGATCGTGAAACCACCATGTTGATTCATGATGAAGCATCGGTGAAGCAAGCATGAGTTTCACCATATTTGCTGAGGAGAAAAAGGAAAAAGGGAAAAAAATGTAGATAAATAAAACCCAGAAAGATAGTAGATTTTTTGTTTTTTGGGGTCAATTTTTTGAACGAGAAGAATTTAGGTAGATATGCTTGCACACATACTCTTTAACCGCATCAGTTTCTCTTTTAATAGAAATATCTTACGTTGTGGTTTGGTACGGGGGTAGGCCTCACCTACGTTCCCCCGCAATCTCGGCTTTTGACGGGTGGGCACTCCGCGCCGAATTTGTGTGCCCCAGTAATGTGGGCCAGACCCGACGGAAGAAAAAGAACCAACGAAACTAACTAGAGAAAATTGAACGTTACAATAACTCTAAATTAGAGTTATGAAACCTAGAGCACATCACAAACAACTCGGCAGCAAAGAGAAAGATAATAATCACCAGAATATCAGAAACGGAAGCAAATATCAGAACAGGGAGCAACAATTGAAACCATGTTCTCAGGACCAAACGAATGCTCTTATTGCCAACAAATGGTTTTACTCATGCATAATGATTCAAGCTGGCCGCAAAAACCAGAGCACACACAGGCGATTTAACTGTTCATCATGCAAGTATTTTGATAGTCCTGCTTGTGCTGTAGGCAAGAGTGTAGGATGGAAGTCTAACTGGAAACATGGCTGGGTTTTCTAACTGTCGACCCTCTCAAAGAAGTAGAGGTAGCCCATGTCCTTTGGGGGGTTTACCGACGCCCCGACCTTGCTGTCGTTGAAGATTACCCATCTGCCATCTTTATAGATGTGAGCCACATAGTGACCGCATTGAGTCGAGGTGCCGATGTGGCTCACCAGTCCCATCAGCTTGTATCCTGTGGAGTGAAATAGTTCTAAATAAAGGCGTAACCAAATTTGATTTCCAACAAACTTTTTTGAGGATCAAAGTATACTTGGAAAAAATGATAGAAGAAAAAGGTCAAAGAAACTGACTGCCGCTCCCATCCGGCAATCCCAGATCATCAGCAGACCGAGCAGTGCTAGATGCAGTATCGGTATCCATTGAACTTGAAGCCTCTGGATGGCTAAATATCCAATCTGTTGCTTTCTCGATGTTCCCACCCTATTCAATATTAAAACAAAAGGCAGCAGTTAAATCATACACTCACACACTAAAAAGAGACTTTCACGGTTCAGTCAAGTGATTTGACGGATAAGGAAAATGTTGAAATGGTGGACACCAATAAAGAAAACAGGATCATCTAGAGAAAAGTCAGCTAATTGTTACAGTTGCTACTGACGATTGTCTCAATTGTGCTGGGAGGATTGGAATATAACTTACATCAGGTGCTGTATATAGAAGGTAAACTATTAAGCCAGAATCTTACAGAAGCCTTCAATGCTTTTCGAGCAACCTCTTCTTGAAATCCAAATGAAATTAAAGTTTCGACGCTTGCTTCATCAACAGTCGCTGCCTCCGGAGCCCATGAATCATTGGATATAGGATCATCTATATCTACAATTAAAGCACAATTCATATCATGTCCATTCACAATTTCCTCGCCATTGAAATTTGCTAGACACACATTGTAAAGCTTAAATAAATCCTTAGTTACAAACCTGGATCGTCCATGTGAGACAGCAACCAGGTCATTGCTTCCTCAACTCCAGCATTTGAGGTCTTAATAGCAGCTTTCTGACAGTGGAAATAATTAAAACCCATGCTTGCAAGCTTCGATACAATATCCTCATCTGCAGTAACATTGGTAGACTCTGCCTTCTCCCCACCAGAAACTGGAGAACAATTATCAGTGATTTCAAGCAACTTATCATCTAAGTATAAGCTTCAATAACTAAGCATAGCATACCCATCTCAGGTAGTAGTTCTTCTCCTGGTTGCAACCCTTTGCCGCGCATGTGCGTGATGTCGATTATGTCAGGTACATCTATGTACACATCTGAAACAGAGAGAGCCAAGTGGTAAAGCCACATACTACAACTAGAATGACAGGATTTTCAACATATTATGGATTAATTTGAATAAAGGAAAATTCCCGTATTCTTGAAATGCACAGAACAGGAAAGAAAATAAGCCAAGATAAAACTACCAAGCTTTTTTGGCACCCATCCTTCCTCCATCACAAACTTGCGCATGTGCAACACGAGGTAGTCAGGGAATGTTGTCAAAGCAGCAGTTCTGCAAAGCCAGAAAAATCAAGACGGAATCAGATGCAGAAGTACTCTCGAAAATCAATTTCTTTAGTCCTTTCATCAAGGTATTGTAACAAGATAAGTGAAAGGAGAAGGAACTCGGTAATGTGGTATATGGTATCAACTTCTAAAGGCTCAAGCTTGATCAGTAAATCTAGTATGTTAAGGAATTCCTATATTTGTACTGCAACTGACATACAAATGAGAAAACTTTCTTTGATCTTTATGTTCTTAGAGCGCTTCATGTAGGCAGAAGCTTATAATTGTGAGTTATATCCATGTAGCAAAAGAATATATGTAACCACGACCTTCGTATGTGCCTACTTACTTGATTGCAGTGGTCTTAGCATTTAGTGCAGTGCTGTAAAAATCATGCACCTCCTCTGGAGCGGAAAAGTTCGCTAAGCATGCTTCCAAAGGCACTCTTGGTCGCACTATTTCATCACTAGCTCTGATTGAGAAGAGAAAAAGAGAAAAACTAAGAATAAAATTTTTACATAATGTAATTTTAGACAGAAATGTAGTGTGGTAATGATATACAAATACACAAAAGGTTGATGCCGATTACATTTCCTTGCTTTCCAAGTTCATCTCAGCTTTCATCTTCTGAAATGTTTCCAGCTGTTCTGAATTTTCACAGCAAGGCATCAGAAACTAAGGTTCAAAGATGAATCTAAAATATACCGTTAACCTCAGATTAAGTTACCTTTATTGGTGGCTGCATGTAAAGGTATATTCAAAGAAAGAATATAGTCGGATCTTTTATTGTAAGCGACCTTTCCGGATGGGCATTGGAGCCGCTCTTCAATAATGAACTTGAAACTCCGTGAAGGATCTAAGTCAGGTTTTCCAGCATTTGCACGTTCAACTTGGTCAAGTACATGTAGGAAAAACTCCAGGGCATCCTATAAAGCAAACAATATAGGTAGTTCAGAAATATCTTAAAAGTTGCCCAGTCGCAAGCAAAAGTGAATATAAAAACAACAAAATTTTATTTGAATGAACGTATTTCCTATGATGAAACAGCAACCTGGCACAGATGGATTGCAAAGTATTACTTTACAATTATAGAAACGGTCACAATAAAATTGTATGTATTGTCAAAATCACGCCAACCATTTTTTTCATTAAAATGGCTCTTCAGTAAAGATTGACCACTACAGGACATGGTAGTTACACCCAAAAAATCCTATCAGATAGATAGCTATAAAAATATAAAAGAAAGCATAAAATTGTTCTTTCTGGTTGTAGTAGTATGGCTCTTCTCAGTCGGATTTTGCCATCTGATTTTGCTAAAAATACAATGAAATTAATAGATGAAAATAGATCAACTTCCAACAACAATTGTTTAATCTAGCGACTTTCCGAGATTGGTAATACAGATTATGAAGAAAATTGAGGGAACAAATGAATACTCAATCCATATAGCAGTAACTACACAATGCTTGCTTACAACTCACACGGTTGAACTAACCTGTTGCCTCATACTTAAAAATTCAGGATGGTTAGCGGCAACAACTGCTTTAAACATACGAGGGGGGATACCTTCCTGGTTCTGTAATGGAAAAAATAATTCAGCAAATAAGATAATCGAACACATAATAAACATCACAAAAAAATATGAATCAAAATATATCGATTTTAAGATCTACTTTTCAATTGATTAATAGATCAATAGCTTTCAGCTATAATATTTTCAGGTCATTGGACTTTCAACTTGCTGAAATCAGCTTCACTATTGTTTTGTTAAACACTTAAAACCTAAAATAATTTACTACGCACAACGAAACTTATGGCATAACGACTCAAAGATAAGCATTATAAACTAATCAAATCTCAAACAGATTGTCTCCAACAAATTTGCAGCTGCCATGAAGCTCTCTAAAATATAAATAGCAAGTGCTTAAACTGAAGCATTGCTCTGCTGCATTCATAGCTGTTAAGTCATGATAATATAAAAGACTACAAAGTTGTGCAAAAACAAACCATATAGCATCTTAGCATCATATCTCCACATTGCTAGGAGGTGGTTCATAAAAAAATTGAAATGTTGAACTGCAATAATAGGTCAAAATTCAAGACTGAAATTTGAAGCCAAAATCTCATTTTATGGGAGAGAAAATTTTGAAGTGAATTTTTATCTTCTATACGTTGTTTGTTCAATAAAGGAGGTGTTAAATGCTGCATAATAATACCTTCTGCAAGTATGGTAAGTTGGTCGGACATAATAGTGACTCTACAATGATATTCTTCCATATTGAAAGAAACTGATCATTTAAAACAGCCAGACGCCGACGCGCATTATGAGCCATTTTCTAGAGTCACAAGCTAGGCACCTTCTCTTGAATATTTTCAGTGAGGTACATCCATGTCGAGGTTAAGTTGTTTTATTACTTTTATAAGCATATTCTTTGAAGTACCACCAATGCAGTTGCAACTAGCAAAAAGGAGCAAGAAATAAAGGAAAACTTACAGTACTTGATGTTGTGGCTTTAGAATTTCCCACTTCATCCATCTGTTTGGAAAACAGTATATCATTAATCTGCCTAACGGGTGAAGAACAGCTGGTTACAAGAAGATTCTATGCATACCTCCTTAGCTGGTTGAGAATATCTACCGGACAGCAACCCATGTCCAAGCTTAGTCCTAGAAAAACAGACTTCTATTAATGCAAGTAGGTGAAGAAATAATCAATACATTAGTAAATATCTTCCAATTGTCAGCATTGAAATATTGTTTGTATACCAACAAATGAAAAGACGTATCACTTTATAACATGTGAATCTAACGCAACATGCATATTCATTACCATGACAAAGATTTCTACCATGAAAATTATTCCAAATTGACAGCGAAGACTTCATATTTCCTTCCAGCGATCATGTATGAAGATTCATATAAAGGGAAAATTGTCCAAAAACTTATGATATTAAACAAGGAAAAGGGGCACAATGCGTCTGAACAAATACAAACTCATTTCGGATCCATTTTAGTGCCACAGAGATGGAAGAAAGCACATCCATTACCCCAAAATACTTAGAAATGGTAACACTTAGGAAAGTACTAATGTGCTAGAGATGACAGAACAGTATGCACTGCCTATAGATATCCACAAACAACAATAAGTTGAAAATTCACACAAAAAGTGAAAAAAAAACATATTACGTACATCTTTGGAAAATGACATATACAATACACATGACACCAAATAAAACAGTTTAAAGTAATTATAATCTCAAATTGCATAACATGTCAAAATCATGACACGCATCGTAAAGTATGATATGATTTTTTTTCTAAAAGAATGTTGATAACCTAATCAACCTATATTCAGAACATTTAATCACTTCATAACATCTGTATGGAATTTCCAACTTACAATTGCATATTCAATTCTAATGTTGGATCAGCAGGAGCCATCACAAATGTTGCTTTCAAGCTCTGCTTTTCATAGTATCTGCAGTAAAGCATATGGAGGAATGAAGGTTGTAAATGGGTCAGATATCAAAAGAAATGAAGTCCAAAATTTTATCAAAAATAATCTCTCTTGATACCACATTGTACATACCTTGAAATGAAAGAATGAGTTGTAAACATTACTTGCATTACCGACGCCATATAACAGCTGAAGATAATGAATATAGTAAAAAGATTGCCTTATTTGTATACTGAACATGCTACAAAGAAGATGCAAATATGCCTAAACATTTCAACCACCCTTTCTTAATTACCTATTTCCCAAATTGATTAGTCCAGTATAGCCTGGTCCAAATAAAGGTTCCACTTCTTGTCCACTCTCCTGTATCCTATTCCAGTCAAAATTGGTGTTCTGATCAAGCTCCCTTTCAGCAGTAGTCATCTCAGTCTGCAAACAAGACATGTCAAAATAGACGATGATCAATTTTGGTGTAAGTTGTCTTTATTTCTATGCAACAAGCAAGAAAGGTACCAAAATAATATACTAATTAAATGGAAGACTCAGGAGCGCAAAAATAAAAGGGAAAAAGAGATTCTACGCACTAGTAATGACAACACTAACCTTTTGCATTGATGAAAAATCAATGCCAAAATGCGACAAGTGCTGAGCTAACAAAGGATCTTCAACACTGTCATCCTCCGGATAAGAGAAAACGTCTGAGCTGCCACAAAATTTGGTAAAAATTATATATCATCGTAAGGAAAGCTTATTACAGCAGACACTGAAGTAGCTTATTTATATTAAACAGTAGCTTAATCATATTACCTGCAGCTTCCAAGTCAGCAGTAATAGTTCCTAATTTTACAGCAAGAGGATAATTTGTCTCTTTGTAATGTTCAATAGCATGGTCATTGCCACCACTCCCATCCCAATTTTTCCTTCCGCAAAGGATCATTCCATCAGTCAAATTCAACCAGAGATTATCAGTTTTATCGCATTTGCTACATTTCCACCCAGAAGGAGGCACGATAACACCATTATCAATCTGTTGCAGGGTCATGGCATATGCACCGACTTTCTTCTTCTCAGCAGTCCAAGATGCTAATTGCTCTCTGCGCTCAGCACCTTCCGCGAGTAAAATGGCATCGACTGCTAGTCTAACCTGCATAGCTTCCATTATATTCATAGTTCGGTTCTAGAAAATTGCCTCATAATCTGGCTTTAACATCAAAAGTAATGTATACCTTCTCTGGCAATTCAACAGAAGGAAATGGAAGAGAAACAAAGTCAGGTAGTATAACAATACTGTGAGTTTCTTCATATTCAGGTTCTTGATTGTCAAATCCTCCCTCCACACCTGTCAATCATCCAAAAAAAATTTAGAGCACTTCCACTACAATTCATATGTATATGACTAAGTGTATGAGTTGGACTAAGTACTTGGTGTTAAAGTTTTTGATCTTTTTCAGAAGAACATAACTATACGAAACATTTTGCATCGACTTTCAAATTCTATACTTTGGGGATTTCCAAACAAGCCTTCAATTTTGTTCCTTTTAACTATTTCAAATGATGGAGAGGTGGAATTACCATATCCTTACATCTCTTTTTCTGGATGAACTGTGTGTCTTACTAATTTTAGCTCGATAATAAAAAACTGCGACTATCTCCTGTTTAGAGCGTATTGTTATCACTTGGTCCCAATTGGTCTCTTCACTTATTAAGTTTTAACAAGGCGATTATATATTCATAGATAAAGGCAAAGAACACTAATAAACTTTGCGTAGTTTAATCAACCATCTTGAATTCGTGATAAATTGAGCTGCAACATTGCCGCAAACCGTACACAGACTCAACAATTTCACCAAAAGGGCGATCTAAGAAATGTACCAATTGCGAGGAGGGTGGGTTTCTTCAGCGGCCGGTCCTCGGGGACCGGCTTCCTACGCTGCTGGATGTGGAGGTAGACCGGGTTCCCGGTCTTCTCATAGTTCCATCCAACATACTCCTTTCCAAATGCTAGAAACGTGAAGAGGTCCACGTATAAGCCTCCCTCCGACCTCTGAGCACAATCCAAGGGGATCTAAGATGAGATTGGAGTAGGAGGAAGAAGAAGAGATCGCAGAGACACTGAAGACGAAGGGAATCGTACCGTAGAGTCGAAAGAGATGCAACACTCCTGCTTGTAGATGCGGTTGGTGGGCTCGGGGATGCGGACCTTGGAGAGGCGTGAGCGGAGGAGCTCCATTGGAGAGGTCATCGAGCGATTCTAGGGTTTCGGAGGAGGAGGAGGGGAGAGGAGGGGGAGATGGGATCGAATGAAGAGGAATCGGATACGACGATGCTAGGGTTTTTGGTTGCTGGAACAGTGTGAAGAAGAAGAAGGGGGGCGTCGGGTTCGTTCCGTGCGGGGCGAGGCGAGGTCTTATTTGCGGCTTTGCGCCGAAAGATCACGTTCCTTTTTTGTTTCGAAGTTCTCGAATCTCCCAGTTTAGTGCTTTATAAAGGACTCTTTTTCTGACGAGCTGCTCTTAAAAATCTGCATATCTTAAATCTAAAAAAAAAAAAAAATGGTATCGATTTTAAGTTTTTTAATGAAAATTTTATTTTATTATTTAATTTGCTATAAAATAAATTTACTCGTAATTTTATTTTTTTAAAACGTCATAAATAAATTTGCTACCATAGTCAATTATAAATAATAATAATAATAATAATTAAAATTAATTTTTTAGCTTTTTCATCCTTTTATATGTTAGTTTAAAAAGTTGAAAATAGAATAGTTACAATTATATTTTTAAAAGCCAACAACTTCAACATAAAAGTCGCTTTACGTGCAAATAAACAGCCCCATACTGAAGAGCTTACAATGATGGGGTTTTTTTATTATTATTTTTTTTTTTTAAGATAAAGTCTTCTTAGTTTGGTTATGTTCCAAATACTTCACAAGCTAATATGGTTATGTTCCTATTTTGCAACAAAGTCCATTTTAGTTTGGTTTTTTTGCAATCTGATTCAAACATTTTTTCTCTAAAACCCTCGAACACCAGTATCACCATTCTATTAACAGTTGATAAAATTTGTGCATTTTTTACTGTTATGTAGGTTTAGATGATTTTTAAGCTTTGTTTTCAGAGTGCAAATTGATAGTTGCATCTATTATCACATCGATGAGTAATTGGATAAATTGAATATTTCATGTCCAATGAGATAAGCTTGATATGTCTTAACAGTATCTTGTAGAAAGCTGATGCATTACTGTATAGAGGCCATCAGTTTTCAAGGTAGAATTTGGACATTGTTTTTTTTTTTTTTGAGCCAAGCAAATAGGATGAAGGGTGCTAAAATAGAAGAACAGTGACCAGCACAACCAAATTTAGTAATCGATCTTCATTTAATCACCAAGACCAATATTCTGTGTACACTATTAGTACATTGTACCAACTACATTAACTTCATTTATGACTAGGTAGGTAATCAAGATATTATCTGCAGAATTAGTTATGCATCTGTTGAAGGTCATATCCTTCTAGAGGTGATGAACTATGCCACCACACATTCAGATGGTTGCTTTTCATGTGATGATTCACTCCTTCTCAAGACAATGATATGATCATTTATATTTTGGAATGTTTATATCTTCAGAATAAGGCACAAAAACAGAATAAGAAGATCTTGTGAGTCGGCGAATTATGCCGACAAATGCCTATGGCATTCATCCTTTTGTCAAAATCACTTATTCTGTGCGGCAGAGAAGGATGAGGAAGTATGTTTGATGCTTCTAGTGACTATGAATGTTGCAAGACCACTGATATCAATGAATCACAATAGGTCCAAACAGAGACAAGTAATTATCGATCAAAATTACGCGTTATTAAATAGCGAGGGGATGATAATTTCCCTTGATGGCATAGACAGAGTGTGCTTACAAGCAACATTCAGGTTCTAAACATATAGCTTAATTATTCAACTAAAGACAACAGAAAGACAATAAAATTTGGATTCTATCCCTTAGAGCTTGCTGAATAAGAGCTTTCAGGTTGAGTTGGGTTACATTGCGGCTGCGAGGAAAACTCTGAGAGGAAACGTATGCTCCCTGGGTTCTCTGCCAGAAGCTGAAGAGACCTCGGAATAGGCGGAATTCCAACTTCGACTACACCCTCCAGGATCTGAACAACCTGCCCCATCGACGGACGGTGAATCTCGTTATCCTGGATGCACCAACAAGCAACTCTACAAGCGCGATCGAGCTCATCGAACTTAGCCTCGCCCTTCAATCTATCATCCAACAAGCTAACAACATCTCCTTCATTAACTTTCCTCACAGCTTCTAAAGGGAAATAGCTGTAACTTCCATCTTCTGAATTAACAGCATTTCTTCTTCCAGATATTATTTCAATTAGCACCATTCCGTAGCTATAAACATCGGCTTTTGCGGTAATGGCCACTCCTGAAATCCACTCCGGCGCGAGATAGCCAATGGTTCCTCTCACTGTGGTGAGAACCCTACTGAAATCCCTCCCTAGAAGCTTTGCAAGGCCGAAATCTGCGACTTTAGGAACAAACAAATCATCCAAGAGAATGTTCTCCGGCTTGATATCACAGTGTATTATGCAGTCTCTACACTTCTCATGAAGGTAAGCCAATCCTTTTGCAGCTCCAAGGGCAATTTGGTACCTTGTTTTCCAATCTATTACGATATCCACCGAGTTTCTTCGGAAAAGCTGCGTATCTAAAGATCCCTTTGCCATGTATTCATAAACGAGCAGCCTATTGTTGCCTTGGGAGCAGAACCCGTGGAGGCGAACCAGATTCACGTGCTGAATTGTGCCGATCGTACTCACTTCGTTCCGGAACTGCTTCTCCCCTATACGGAGAAGACCTTCAAATCTCTTTACTGCTATGGCGGTGGAGTCGGGAAGATTTCCTTTAACTACGGAACCAAAGCTTCCTCTCCCTAACTTCTCGGAGAAGTTCTTGGTCATTCTCTTTAAGTCGCTGTACGTAAATACGATTAGATTACCCTCTGCCGATTTCGTAAGTGTGATCTTATGTCTCCTGTTGTACAGCCAAGCTAGGAATAATACGAGTGCTGTGCAAGCTAAAATGCCGAGAACTGAGCCAAGCACTACTCTGGTTGTCTTTCCCTTCTTGGTTCCAGAATTTGGGAACTCCGAAGAAGCTAACCGGAGGTAGAGAGTCTCTCCGCTCGACCCGTCCAAATTTTGCTCCAAATCAAGCAAACCTCCATACCAAACATTACACCCCCCGCTGTAAGAGTAAGCATTGCACGCGCAATTCTTCAAGCAAGCTGACTCACAATCTTCAATGCTACCAACTTGTAAAGAATGCGGGTTCGCAGGTAAGCGCACATCGGACATCAGGAAGAAGTTATCTTTCTTCTCACTTCCCGGCAAACTACTGCTATTACTAGTGCACTGCAATGGAGTGTTTCTTTTACATCCACGGCTCTGATCGCTTAATGCCCAGTCACTCGGAGAAGCCTCGCTGAAGCCCTTCACGCAGCTGCAGTAGGGGAGGCTCTGCTCATCACATCTTCCAAAGGGCCCGCAGAGAGCGTAGACATCGCATGGTTGCTTCGGTTGGGACCATAACAAGATCCACTCCTGGGCATTTTCCACCCAAGTTAGCGCCTTCATTTGGCCCGAGAGGTCCAAAAAAAGCCTGCAGATGAGCTTTTTATCTTGAACAGAAAAGGTGAAGTAGGTCTCATTTGCATTGGATACATACTCTAAGTTGTAGATATTATGGGAGGTCGTCTCAGGGACTGCAGTAAATATATTGCCATTCCACTCCCCGCTCGTCCAAAATGGCTTAGTGCGGTTCCAGAAGATAAAATATTGGCTAGTCCCATTTGGGTCAGCCTCAAGGGAGAAGATCCCAGGAGCAGGGTCCTCAGAGTTCCTCCATGACGTCAACCTCTGACTCTTCCCTGTCACCTTGTTCCTCCCAAGCTTGCCCCCAGGGAGCCACGTGTCGCCCGGATGGTCCATGCTCTGCCAATAAACCTTCGTAGATGGCTCGGACCCATCTCTCAGAATCAGGTTCCCAGTGTCCAGGATCTCAGCAACGGCGGCGTAGCTAGAGGCGAAGGAGGTTACGTTAGTGGACCAAATTTGGGCTTTGAACTGGTTTGTGAGGATGAGATTGCCATCGTTGGATATTTTTAGCTCGGAGGAGTTGGGATCAGAGATGGGTGCCTCTCTGTTTGCCACCCAAACCGATGTGAACTGAGAGACCTTGTTGTACCAGATACCAAGATAGAAGTTTGGAGGGGAGCTGTTACCTAGATGGAAGAACCCCAGCGCGAAGTTGCCACCTTTGGAGACTATGGTTTGGGTTCCGGAGAGAGAGTTGTTGAAGGAGATGGAGTCGGATGATATTCCAAAGGAGAGAAGGGAGCGCTCAAGTGAGTAGAAGAAAATGGCGAAAAGGAGGAGAGAGGAAAGTGAAGTAGCCATGGGTGGCTACAAATGAAATTAAGCTAGGAATAGGAAGAGAGACAAGGGAAGTGGAGAAAGTGACGAGGTTGATGGACTCCTTTTAAATGCATCTGGTGGTGCTGCTGTTACCGCTGTAGCACTGCTTAGACTTTTCCATGCAAATTTTCCATAGATTTTTGATACATTCATACAGTGTTTTAGAATTCGAAGCCGTGCGGGACCCGAAAGCATTCTCCGGCCACGAATCATTAATTCAACCTTTGGGTTAAAAGACGTTAGTACGACATTGCAAATATTTAATTATTATTTTTTATATAAATTTATAATTTAAAAAATAAATTATATTGTTTTATAAAATTTTTAAATATTATTATAACTGATATACGTAAATTGTTTGTTGTTTAACAATTAATACATATTTTTAATTAATTATTAAAATATAAATTTTTTTAAAAAAAAAAGTAAAAATATATAGATTTTAAATTACTCATATTTTTTGTGTTAAGTCAACAAATATATAGGCATTGAATTACCAATTGATTTGACTTGAATTTTAAAACAATGGTTGAAATTATTAGTGCTGTAGCATGACATGACAGCAACCATGGTGGGTTTTTTTTCTTTTTTTTTGCGCGTCTGCATCGATCAAAGATGATTTTTTTTTTTTTTTTTTTTTTGACGTAAGTGATAAGCCGGTAATTGTATGTGCGGATAGATCAGTAAGTTCTCGTTCTACCATATAAATCCTACATAGTCTATTTGCTTGTTACTTAAAAAGCAAATCATAACTGTGTAATATTATTATTATTTTTTTTATCTTATCATCTTGAATTTGAGTTCTCAGTTGGCTTCTCGTCTCTTCTATTAGTATATAACCCGAGTTTGAAGCCTAGTTACTTCACATTTCCAGCTAAGTTTATTTAAAAAATAAACGAAGCGGATAGCATGCTACCTTTCTCTCTCAAAAAAAAAAAAAAAAAAATAGTATATACTATTTATAGTATTTTAATTAGTTAACGCAAACAAATAAAAATCAAAATGCGTCTGCTAACATATTTGGCAAACACAATAAAATATTATAAATATAAAACGAATGCGAAAGCACCAGTAATAGATTAGTATATTTCGGTAACCTTAGCGATCAATAATGGAAGTGTTATTATGTGTGACAAAGATTGATTGTGCTATTCATCTGTGGATTCCTGCATTTTCCATCAAGCGCAATTAATTGATCTTCTACATCACTGTAGTCTTCGTAGTACATGGGCTCTTGGGTTTTAGTAAGGCCCAACACTTTTAAAGCAGAAAGTAAGGCTCTGTTTGGCCCAACGGATGCAGTTAGTTACGGAAAAGCAGCAGGCGCGGTGCTTATGCTCCGTGAAGTGCAGGCGCAACACGTAACATAAGGGGCCCAGAAGTGGCCCAAACAAATGGACCCGATTAGCCCAAAAATAGGCGAAATTTCGGTGTGATCTAGCAAGCACCCATTCTTGTTCTTGTTATAACGATTCGGACGTGTGTACATCTTTTACATAACGACGTCTCCGTTCGACTTGGTCTCCATCCCAAAACATTCCTCGCCTCTCTCTCTCTCTCTCTCTCTCTCTCTTCCATGCCTTAACTCCTACTCCTTTCTCTCTCGCGCTCCTTTTTTTTTTTAGCGAGGAGTAGTAAACCCTAGGTGCCCTAGCGCCATGGATCCCAACCAAGCTTCCCCAGGCCGTGACCGACGCATTCCGCCGCCGATCTCCGCCGCCCAGGCGATCCAGCCCTCCTCCCCGCGCCTCTTCTTCTCCGCCGCTGCGGCGGCGGCGAGCCCGGGCGGAGGCGGCGCCGCCTCCCACCGCCGCATCGCGATCGCCGTGGATCTCAGCGACGAGAGTGCCTACGCCATTCGCTGGGCGGTCCGCAACTACCTCCGCCCTGGCGACGCCGTCGTCCTCCTCCACGTCCGGTCCACCTCCGTCCTCTACGGCGCCGATTGGGGCGCGATCGACCCCTCGGCTGCGGCGGAGGACGGCGACTCGGAGGAGTCGAAGCGGAAGCTTGAGGACGAGTTCGACGCGTTCACGGCGAGCAAGGCGCAGGAGGTGGCGCAGCCGCTGGTGGAGGCGCGGATCCCCTTCAAGATCCACATCGTGAAGGATCACGACATGAAGGAGAGGCTCTGCATCGAGGTGGAGAGGTTGGGGATCGGCGCCGTCATCATGGGAAGCAGGGGCTTCGGGGCTGCCAGGAGGACCAGCAAGGCCGGCCTTGGGAGCGTCAGCGATTACTGCGTGCATCATTGTGCTTGCCCCGTCGTCGTTGTTCGTTTCCCCGACGACGGCTCCGGGGCCGGATCGGGAGCCGAGGATCCTAATAAACTGGATGGTACCGATCAGACCGGCGGGGCAGGGGAGAAGGCGGAGCTCCATCCTCTCCCTGAGGAGGAGGAGAAGCATTAATCCTGAGCTTTTCTCTGATGTAAGGAAATGTGATATTTCTTACCTTCAACTTAGTTGCAAATTTCTTCATAATCTGGCATAATTGAAGGACATTTATCAACTAGATCATCCTTTAGTTATATTGTAGTTGTTCATGCGGTAGTTTTCATTGCTGATTAAACAAGGCATCAAAATTTACTGATTAATAATGAGCAAATAAAGGACTGATAATATCGAAAGAAGTACGCAGAAGGAACATCCGCAGAGGAAACTAGATGATGATAAAATTTCAAGGTGTAGGAGGATGAAAATGATGATCCGTGCCTGCCCTGATGCATTAAGGTGATGTGCACATTCATAAGATCAATGAAAAAGACAGAATGACCTAAGTTTACATATGAAATTGTGGCACAGTGGGTTTGGAAAACCTGCAATATTACCTTTGTTCAGCAGTATATCTAATGCAGTTTTATAAGGTGCTTATGGTTGGATGAAATTTATTTTGAGCATTTGGGAAGGGAATGACACTATTAAAACTTTGCCATGGGCTATAATTGACCTACTGACCTGCTTTCCTTCCTATTGTCATTTAAGTTGCATTTTGCTTCTTTTTGATATGCTCATATGCATTGGTTCTGAATTCTCAATTATGTAGCATCTCTTCTTTCTAGAAGATGCTTGCTAGTTTGTCTTGTCTTGCATGGTCCATATAGTTCTTCTAATGCTTATATAATTGTTGCCTTACTAATTTGATCAGTTTGATCATTCTTCTAATAAGTTGATTGTTCTATGAACACAACCGTTTTATATATTTGTATCTAAATAATGTTATTGGATCCAATAATTTCATGTTTTATATTTTTCAGATATGAAGATGCTTTGTCTTGCAGTTCTATCGGTCCCATTGTTAGTATATGCTTACCTAAATTATAGAAGTACTACCTGCTTGTCGTACTTTCGAAAGCACAGTCATCTAACTGAACTACTACTACATATTCAAACAGCTAGGACTTCTTATCATGATGATTAGATTTCTCGGTAATCTTATCAATGCATGTACAAGAGAACATATTTATTCATGCAGCACAATGTGAACAAAGATCTAAGAACAGGATGGCATTGTACATCCTGTTTTTTTTTCTCCCTTTCTTTGTTATAGTTTTCCAATCAGATTTGCAGTTTATAAGAAGGAATGCCACTTTACAAATTACTGCAATGTGCCTTCTATACTCTCTACAGATAACCATCACATAGTGAAGAATAAGCTTTTGGTATTTCCTGAACCCTCTCTCTATCATTCTATTTGCTGTACCTGTTAATAAACATACATGGTTTGGTTTTAGATCTTCCTTGGCCTAGTCACCAGAACAGTTGTTAATTATTGCTGGAGAATATTTATTTCTGTTAGGGAGTTAGAAATGCTCTAATTTGTTGATATGTAATGTTTGTTTTTTGTCTATGAAGTAGGTGAAAACAAGCTCAATTACGGCAGTAAAAGCCAGTGCTTTGTGATGTGATCAACATCAGAAATTCTGAGCGGACTGACTTCTTGTGAACCTCTCCCTCACATCGGACGACATACTCTGTGTTTTGTGGTGTTCTAGTTTTTTCATTCTTTCACCATGTAGAGGTTTTGCTGTTTCAATTTCTTTCTTGGATGCTTGTTCTGAGCATATTCTCTCTAAACTCTTTTGAGTGTTGGCTTTCCATGCTGTAACCTGTTTGATACATTTGAATGCGCGTTGGTTGCTACTGTTAATTGTAGAATCATGAGATGCGGTGGTAGGAGGTGGTTTAAGTACTCTTTGGAAATCTCCAGAGCTCCTGAAAGATGGAACTGCTGCTTTGGTGTTTCATCTTTTTTATTATTAATAATGCTGGAGTTTCAACTTTTATAATAAATTATTGTGAGTTTCAGCCTGGTATTTAGTTATTGCCATGTATCTTTGGCTATTTTTTATTTGTAGTTGGGACACTGCTGTACGTGTTGAATTAGAGCAAATGAAGTGCTCCGTAAGCATTGCTTGTATGAACAGATTTCAACAGCTAATTTCCACTCCATACGTTTTCAGTTTAACATCAATCATCGATCGATCATTTCACCTCAAAACCTGATTGATGGTACTTTTGACCATAAAAGGTTGATAAAATTTAAAAATTAATAGTTTCTTCGCCGTGATTTTACAAAGCACAAGCAAATGGGAGAGAGAGAGAGAGAGAGAGGAGGTAGCACGAGAGAGAAAGGAGAACGCAGTGATTAGCCCAAAAATTCATTCCATCAAAAGATACGTATACAATCACAAGCAATGCCTACCAAGCAAATTGTTTCCAAGCAATTTAAACAAAAACAAAAAAAAAAAAAAAAAACAATCCCAAGTGGAAGTTCTTGATCTGCATACGATGTTGATATATGCACACATACAACTCCCAGACAGAATCATAACTGGATTTATCCACCACGGCAAATGTTGAGTTAGGACTAATCATTTTGTAGTTACGGCGTCTGTTTAGGTTGCTTGAACAAAGCTGCATCACAGATAATTTACCATCAGATACACTGATAAAATTTTGATCACAATACCATATAATAAAACGGATACGAAATTTAAAAATTGCCAAAATTTTGTGACGTATTTCGATCTAATTCCGCTCATCATACAAAATACAGATCATATCAATACCAAATAAAAGATGTTGAGAACCTTCTAAATAATAGACTTTCGACTCACGCAAGAGAACATTAGCAATGCAACTAGCTTATATCATAACAATGTGATGCGCGATAGACAAAAGAAACCATTTGAATATTAGAAGATTTTTACAATCACTACCTAATACAGTTGGTTCAAATCCAAATCACTAATAAAGACGTTGAGAGCTTAATCCCCTGCATGCGTGTTTAAAAATTTGCTCCAGATAATGTATTTATATATATATATCATTAGTCCAAGAGGGTTTTTAGAGTGGTGCCTATAGAGTTATTTTAAAAAAAAAAAGAAGAAGAAATTAAAGTTCTTCTCTGTATCATACTAATGCATAATTAAAATAACAATAATAATAATATAGCATTAGTACCGACGAATTAAATTAATTACCAATTGGTCCAACCAAGCTCCTGTCGAGAAAACTCTTTTAGAAAGGAAAAAGTAGGAAATTTTAGGTGTGGATGTGCTGTGTATGTGGTTATCATCCACCGACAAGTCGCACTTGTGCGGCCATGATCTAGCGCTCCACCAAACCCATCACGTGAGGCCGCAGCATCATAAACTGCGATACATCAACAGCTCTACTGAAGAACTAGTTGCCACCAGGATCCTCCAAATCAATGCTCGCTGCTGCTTCTGCATTTTTACTGCACCTTCTCGTTACTTGCCCTCTCTTTTGTTTTTAAATTCTAATAACATTTTTTGGCTCTCGCACCCATTCTAAACAAACCTTCAATCGCAACAGGTGCCATGTCACGGTCCTAATTCCTTCCCCCACAACTCAATCTCTGCTCATCAATCACTGATGTTGTGTACAATTCGGTTACTTATATTATATATTATATAAAGTAATTGATGCTTATAAGTTTTCTATCCTATCATTAGATTTATTTTTTTAACTAATTTTATTTCTTATATCATGATATTCTACCAACCACCCACTAAATTCAAAAAATCTCTTATCATTCTAACCACACATCTCTTTATTCTAGAACTAAAAACTCTTCAAGCAACAATAACTTAATACTTTCAAAAATATAAAACCTCAATTATATATAAAATATAGAGAGAGAGAGAGAGAGAGAGAGTTGTACTAGAATATTATAACTGAATTCATTACTATCAATTTATTTTTTTATAATGAAACCTCTATGAAAGATCCACATTGTTGCACATGATCAATATCATTTGAAGTATTTAAAAATTAAATTTTAAATATTATTTATATCGTTAACGTAATGATTAAAGAAATACAAAATTTAAAAGTTTAATAATTAATATAAAACGTTTTCTCGTTTAACAGCATAAAAAAAACTTAAATCAATTAAATTTAATTAATTTTTTTAACTATTTAAATCAAAATTTATACTCTTGAACTTCATCATCATTTTTTGAAGAATATTTAATTTTAGTAGTTTATTTTTGTATACATTTCATGAATAAAAAAATAATAAAAAAAAAATATAAAATTTAATTTTTAATCTAAATTATGTTTAACAAAATCGATTGTTAATTTGAAAGTCTTATCATCCAAAATAAATGGAAAACAAAGCAACCCATTTGCTAATGATAATATGAGCAATGCGATCCGTATACCCAAAATTAGGCGTCCGCTATACACCCAACCCATTTCAAGACGAAGACCGGTGAATAAATTTTCATGATGAGATGAGTGGAATGTAAAATGTACACTCTACTAAAAATATGCTAGAAGTATTTTTCTTTTTTGTATTGAATTTTGATAAATCTGATGGAAAGAAATAATATTAACTATATGATTTTTTTTTGAAGGACAAAAAAAAAAGAAAAAAGAAAAAAATAAAGAAGATAATATGCACAAAATTTATCAAAGAGAAGGTAATTTTGAACTCACTCAATTGTTGAGATGGCGGCTCGACTCGAGCCGCATGGCTCACCGGCCGTTGTTGGCTGGGATCTCCTGGTTGAGCTGGTCGGTTGAGCTAGTCTTCTCCTCCTATCATTGGGGAGATGAAAGCCGGCGCGGTTACTGCCGCCGCCGCCGCCGACGGATGTGGTCTCACCGTCGTCGACGTCGTCGTCATCATCGTCCGTATCGGTACGACCAGAGAACTGCGGCGGCGGCTGAGCCGATAGGAACAGGCTCAGCTGCAACGATGAGGAGGGAAGGTCATCCTGTGTGGACGTGACACCGAACCCAACAAGTCAGATCACATCAGAAAATAGTTGCCCCGAGAAAAAGCAGCTAAATTTAGGCCTCGAATATAGCAGATACAACAAACGCAGCTTTTTTTTTCCCACTGTAACCGTAGGATTATATATAATAATTATATAAAATAAAATGACTGGTAGTAGTTGCCTTCTGAATGATAACTCGAGCAATTAAAAATTTGGAAAAAAATGGTAGTAAAAAGAAAAATCTGAGGAGGAACAATATGATTTGGAAGAACATCTTTTAGCAATAGGCGAAGAAATCGAATAAAATAGTCCAGGGAAATACAAGTGCTAATTTAGTTCTCCGATGAAGCAATTTGATTCCAAAAACACCACCAAAAATGGAAGAAATGTATGCGATCTTCAATATTTCTTCCCCTAGTAATTTCCAGTAAATCATCATCAACTTGGACTAGTTGAAAGAATCAGATTCACATCTCTTCAACATATTATCTACTAGAGTAAACAAACACAAATTTTTTAAACGGAGAGGAGAGGAAGAGGAGGAGGATGAGAACCTGGGGGTGGGAGGCGAGATCGGCATTATCGCGCATCCTCTTCAAAGAAGATCCGCTTCCTCCGCAGCTGCCGGCCCCCATCTCGGCCCTACTCGACGACTCCTCCTCGCTACTCGACGAGCTTGTCGGCGGCGGCGGCGGCGGCGGCGGCGACCACGGCACCACCTGGTTCTCGCCCTCCTCCTCCTCCTCCGCCGTCGCCGCGGCCGAATCCTCCATCTCCGAATCCCCTTCATCCTCCTCTCCATTCTCTCCGTCCCCATCGTCGTCCACCGATTCGGAGTCGGATCGGCCCCCCCTTTCGCCTCCGAGGCGGAGATCATCGGCGGGGGATTGGGACGGGGGGGAGCAGCGGTGGCAGAGGGAGACGGAGGGGCCGAGGCGGGAGCCGGAGGCGCGCCAGGGGGTCGGCGACTGGCACGTGCGGCAGAGGAGGGCGCGCATGTGGCGCGCCACCAGGAAGTTGGCGCCGTGCACCAGCGCGTCGCATTCCCAGCACAGCATCGCCTCGTCCGACTCGCAGTACATCCGCGCCGTCGCCGAGCACAGCTCGCACTCCTTCCCCTTCCTCCCCTTCTTCCTCCCCCGATCCATCCCCAAACCCTAGATCTACCTCTCGATCTATCAAACAAACCGATCGATCGATCGATCTCTCTTCTCCTCTCTCTTTTTTTCTTTTCTTTTCTTTTTCTTTCTTTCTTTCCTCTTTTTGGGTTTTAGGGGTCTAACGTTTTGATCTTAGACGGGTGTCCGAGAGAGAGAGAGAGAGAGAGATCAGGACAGGAGGTTTAGGAACAGAAGAGTCAGGGGAAAACGAAACCTGGGGCTGCGGCAATTGCATCCATTTATTAAAAATTAAAAATTATTATTAGTGATATTTTTAAAGCTACAGTAGAGTAAGACTCTTTCAGTTTTTTCTTTTTATTTATTTTTAAAAATTATTATTATCTAAACATTTCATATAAAATATACATATATTTTTATTAATATATATCACAGGGGTATGGGGTATGGCGAGCATTACTTATTTTGTTGTAATCTTTCTCGCGGCCGGGGTGCTTTCACGGTTTCACCCCACTTATTCATTTATCACATCCGTGCACCGCTTATTCATTTATTAAGAGGTAAGCTTACGAGTAGACGAGTCGCCCTTGAAGGGTAACGTGGTCATTTTCTATCAGACCTCCACCAATAGGCCCCTCGGTTTTCGCTCCAACAGAGCAAAAATTCCTCACCGTAACCATGTTGCCACTGTGAAGCTGGCATGTGGGCTCCACAAGAAAATTGTTAGCAGTGCGTTGCCCACCACGTCATCCTTAGACCGAACCAATTAAAACTCAACACATAAGATAAATACGTGGGCCAAGTCGAGGCAACAATCGTAAATCGTGACGACCCTTTATGCGGGGCCCACGAGTCAGCCTAATTTACCGATGTATAAAACTCAACACCTGACCCGTACGATTTGTCGTTTTCCCGTGCACCAGATATTTATTTTCCCCTCATCGTGATGACGTGGCGTGGCCTCACTGGAGAGATTCTCTTGGGTCCTACGTGGCCCAATTCCACACCGCCGCGTCAGATGGACACACGTGGGCCGCACGTGACGCCATCCGCGCCCCGGGCCCCACAGGACCCCGATCGACCGCTTTGGGGGGGAGCGCCCATGACGATGATGCTGTCTAGCGTATCTCTTTTCCTTAATTAGTGGAAGTAAAAAAAAATAATAATAGATATCGTTTTCAGAATACTAAAATACTAAGATATAATATATGGGGCCATGGGGAAATACGTGCGGTGGAGAATCGACGATGTTCCTCGTGGCGCGACAACGGCCACGATTGGGGCACGTACAGCGGGTTGATCTGATCTCCACTCGTTGCTGACATGGAAGGGACACGTGAAGCAACCACGTGGACGCCTAGGCGATTGACACCTGTAGCGCACCGAGCAGCTCTGAGGCATTGAGATATTTTTTTTCGATGAGTTCCAGTCACCGGTAAGTATACTTACCACTGATAATATATATATATATATATATATATATATATATATAGAGTTGTGCTGGAATGCTATTGATAGCACCAACCCAACTTTGCCATCCATTTTGTAGTCCTTGGATCGCATTGAGATTCATGCAAATTCTTTAATTAAAAAAAAAAATTTTTTTTTCTTTTTTTTTTCATTAAAGAGCTTGCACGAATCTCAATGCGATTCAAGGACTACAAAATAGGTGGCAAAGTTGGGTTTATGCTATCAATAGCATTCCAGCCCAACTCTCTCTCTCTCTCTCTCTCTCTATATATATATAACTATATTAGAATATTATTAATAGTATCAAGTTATAGATGCTATTAAATTTTAAATTCTTGCATTAAAAATATAGTTGACATGATGGTGGGCTTCTGGATTTAATAGATAGTTGAGAAATAGTAAAATCTAACGGATAAAAATAATCAAAGGGGTTGATCTAAATGTAGAAAATTTAATACTACCAAACTTGATGCTATTAATAATATAATAACCGGACTATATATATATATATATATATATATATATATATATATATATATATATATATATATATATATATATATATATATATATATATATATGTTAGGTTGAGCATAGTTAGTTAATTCGGATTCGGCAAAAATTCGGTACGGATATAATACGGATAAAATTTGTATTATAATTTTAAAATTCGTTGAAAAATTCGGCTAAAAAACGGGCTCATCAATTTTCGGATACGTGATTTATACGAAATAATACGTTCACTAATTAAAAATTCGGGATCAAAATTCGGTATTAAATTAAAAAAAAAAATAAAATATTTATACTATTAGTATAAACAATTATATTTTTTAAAATAATTTAATCAATTTATTTTAGAAATAATAAAATATTCATTTAGAATAAAAAAAAATAATATAATTTTAAATTATTCCCGACAAAAAATAAATAAAATAAATAATGACTAAAATATTAAAAAATAATAAAAATAATTAATTAAAATTTAAAAGTAAATATTAATTGCCTCGTAAGACCGGTGCGGAAAACGACGGAGCATTTCTTCAGAAATAATATCTAGTAACATTTTTTATTTTTATTTTTTTTTGAAAAGAACGAATTTTTCATCCAAAAATTCGTAATTCGAAAATAATTCGCGAATAATATTTTTGATTCAAAAATTCACGAATTATTCCGAATTTTTGGAAAAAGTCGGAAACAGCACGTTTAATTCGGATTCTCAATAATTCGCGAATAATTCACGAATTATTCACGAATAAACTACTATGGGTTGGAGTGCTATTAATAATATCAAGTTGTTACTATTAAGTTTTTAATAGTAGGACCTTAAATTTAATGGATAATTATAAAAATAATAAAATTTAAAAAATAAAAATAATTAAAGAAATTAATTTAAGAGTAAAAAATTTGATAATACAAAATGGTTGGTGCTATAAATAGTATAGTAGTCGAATTTTAAAAGTCCGACTACTTGTGAATTTTATATATAAAGAGAGAGTAAAATTTATATAATTTTAAAAGTATAAGCTAATTTATACTTACCAATTTTTTATCATTGAATTTGTATTAAATGTGTATTAATGTAAAATCAACTAAAAAGAAAAAAAAATAATAAAAAATACAAATCTAATAATAAAAAAATTCACAAATATGAATGACTTTGTGTTTTCAAAAATATATAAGCTCTACTATATATATATATATATATATATATATATATATATATATATATATGAGTTTAGCTACTATAAGTAAAATCCCTTCGTACTTATAAATTTGTGGTTTTTGGATGAAGTAATGTGCGGTTAAAATTATAATAGTTCTTAATATTTATACTACTTTACCAACAACCCACTAAATTCTAGGAGGACCACTATCATCCTAACAGCACATTTTTATTATCCAAAGGTAAAAAAATTATAAGTATAAAAAAATTTATACTCATAAGAATATAGTAGGTGTGTGTTTATATATATATATATATATATATATATATATAAGAGCTATTAAATACGTTCTCTTCGTAATTTGGAATATCTACGAGGGGTTCTGTGTAAGAATACCCGATGTCCACTGATCCGAGCGATCACGTGCCATAAAAAATATACGGACGAGGGATCTCCCACTTGCAGAGCGCGGAGCCATCCCAGCCACGAAAATCGGAACGGCCGTATCTTCAAGAAACGCGTGGCCCGGACGGCACCAGCGAAAAAGATTCACATCATCCCACGTGTCGCCGCACCGTCGTCCGAGCTTCCCACGCCGTAGGATCGGCATTGTACGGCGGCGGAACACCAGCCCTTCATTGTGGCGCCCGTGCTACTACATTCGGTGCATAACTACACTTCACACGCCACACTACTGCTACTGCTACAACCTCAACGCATTTGCCTCAAAAATTAAAATAGAATCCATTGAATCCATTTCTAAAACTTCCAAAAAAACCTATATATATATACCATAAAAATTAAATAATGATTGTTCGCACTACATAACTTGTTATATTAAACTCCTCAAATATAAAGTGGTAAGGTGTATGAAGTGAGCGGATAGACCAGGTGCAGGCAATAACTTAATAGAAAGAGACAAGGGGTGGGATTTGTGGTGGTGGATGGTTCACTGGACTTGGACACAAAGGAGATCAGAGTTTGGGGGGTGGGGCCCACCGGAAACAGTAAACCATTTCATATGAGAGACATGCATCCACATATTTGGTGAGCCTATGTTAGTAGGGGACTAATTAGAAAAAAGAGTACCTTGTGGATAGGCATGTGATATGAGAATTGGGTTTGTGTTTTTCATATAAATATAAAATTATAAAATAGCTTTTCCAACCATGCAACTCTTTAATTGGAAAAGTTGACATAGACATTAACAACTCTAGTTTAGGGCCACAAGGTCGAATGAGCATTGTGTGGATTAAACTTAATTGTAATTGAGGCTTTGCTTATCTCCCGAGAGTGTACGGAGTAGAGCTCAAACTTATCCAAACTTTGTGAACCATGAGTGAAGCATTTTAATGTCACGACAATCACATGTATACCTACTATTCCAACCAGTAGTAACTTGTCTCGACAAAGAAGTTTCGTTTCTATGTGCTGAATAGTACAAATTAATAGTTTTTGTTGGTACAAATTAAATGTACAATAATTATTCTATGTCACAACAGTTAGTTTTTTTCTTTTTCTTTTTCCTTTTTTATTTGTCCTTTTTAGGCCTATAGGATAATAGGAGTAGAAGATAAAATGGAATTTTCCTATGTGCTGGGCCTCTGAAAACATCTTGGTTTCTGAAAATCAGTAGGTGTAAGTGAATTCATCAGGAAATGAGACATTCATAAGGCTCATGGACTCTAAAAGCTCAGGCCCAAACTTATAATGCATGGACCACTCTGTGCTTTGGCTGTCCTAGTGTGAAATCCTAGCTAATAATAAGTGACAATGTAAGTGAGCTCTAAAAACTATGGATCCAGTTTCCCTAGGAAAAAATAATAATAATTAATTTCACCTGGTGAGGTTTTATTCTGAACTCATTAGTTTTCTTTTTTTCTTTTTTTCTTTTTTTGACATGGTGCGAAGGATTCGTGAGTTTTAGAATCCCTAAACTCTGTAAGTAGCACAAAAAGGACAAATAAAAAAAGGAAACTTCTCTGTGCTTATTCTAGTATAACAAGTTATTTATTTTAAGCGAATCTACATAATTATATCACTTGTCAATGATATGCTTAAGAGGAGTTGTGCGTAATTGAGGGGGAAATTTTACCAACAATCACTTCCCTGTGCAGAGAATTATACCATGCATACTCTTGACCTACTAGAAGTTTATCACAAGGAGAGCAGTAATACATTTGCTAACTCAAATTAATAGATAATGAAAGAAAGGTTCAACTGCACTTACCTGTCCGCTTCAAGAGAAAACAACCATCAGCCTTAAAATTGTTTGCTTGACGAGGAATCTTTCCCCGCAATAATTCTCAAATCTTTTCCTTCAACATAGGTGTCCTCATTTGGCAAAGTCATCGAAGATACCGGATTTGGATAGCGATACTCTCTTACTCAGGACAGAAATTTCCTACTAAGCACAAAACAAAAAAGCGTTAAAGATACAGAAAAGTAAAAAATCAATAAGAA
>CM054949.1:147547-187701 GCA_029168755.2 Tillandsia fasciculata
AACAATTTCACCAAAAGGGCGATCTAAGAAATGTACCAATTGCGAGGAGGGTGGGTTTCTTCAGCGGCCGGTCCTCGGGGACCGGCTTCCTACGCTGCTGGATGTGGAGGTAGACCGGGTTCCCGGTCTTCTCATAGTTCCATCCAACATACTCCTTTCCAAATGCTAGAAACGTGAAGAGGTCCACGTATAAGCCTCCCTCCGACCTCTGAGCACAATCCAAGGGGATCTAAGATGAGATTGGAGTAGGAGGAAGAAGAAGAGATCGCAGAGACACTGAAGACGAAGGGAATCGTACCGTAGAGTCGAAAGAGATGCAACACTCCTGCTTGTAGATGCGGTTGGTGGGCTCGGGGATGCGGACCTTGGAGAGGCGTGAGCGGAGGAGCTCCATTGGAGAGGTCATCGAGCGATTCTAGGGTTTCGGAGGAGGAGGAGGGGAGAGGAGGGGGAGATGGGATCGAATGAAGAGGAATCGGATACGACGATGCTAGGGTTTTTGGTTGCTGGAACAGTGTGAAGAAGAAGAAGGGGGGCGTCGGGTTCGTTCCGTGCGGGGCGAGGCGAGGTCTTATTTGCGGCTTTGCGCCGAAAGATCACGTTCCTTTTTTGTTTCGAAGTTCTCGAATCTCCCAGTTTAGTGCTTTATAAAGGAGGACTCTTTTTCTGACGAGCTGCTCTTAAAAATCTGCATATCTTAAATCTAAAAAAAAAAAAAAATGGTATCGTTTTAAGTTTTTTAATGAAAATTTTATTTTATTATTTAATTTGCTATAAAATAAATTTACTCGTAATTTTATTTTTTTAAAACGTCATAAATAAATTTGCTACCATAGTCAATTATAAATAATAATAATAATAATAATTAAAATTAATTTTTTAGCTTTTTCATCCTTTTATATGTTAGTTTAAAAAGTTGAAAATAGAATAGTTACAATTATATTTTTAAAAGCCAACAACTTCAACATAAAAGTCGCTTTACGTGCAAATAAACAGCCCCATACTGAAGAGCTAACAATGATAGGTTTTTTTATTTTATTTTATTTTTTTTAAGATAAATTAAGTCTTCTTAGTTTGGTTATGTTCCAAATACTTCACAAGCTAATATGGTTATGTTCCTATTTTGCAACAAAGTCCATTTTAGTTTGGTTTTTTTGCAATCTGATTCAAACATTTTTTCTCAAAAACCCTCGAACACCCGTATCACCATTCTATTAACAGTTGATAAAATTTGTGCATTTTTTACTGTTACGTAGGTTTAGATGATTTTTAAGCTTTGTTTTCAGAGTGCAAATTGATAGTTGCATCTATTATCACATCGATGAGTAATTGGATAAATTGAATATTTCATGTCCAATGAGATAAGCTTGATATGTCTTAACAGTATCTTGTAGAAAGCTGATGCATTACTGTATAGAGGCCATCAATTTTCAAGGTAGAATTTGGACATTGTTTTTTTTTTTTTGAGCCAAGCAAATAGGATGAAGGGTGCTAAAATAGAAGAACAGTGACCAGCACAACCAAATTTAGTAATCGATCTTCATTTAATCACCAAGACCAATATTCTGTGTACACTATTAGTACATTGTACCAACTACATTAACTTCATTTATGTAGGTAATCAAGATATTATCTGCAGAATTAGTTATGCATCTGTTGAAGGTCATGAACTATGCCACCACACATTCAGATGGTTGCTTTTCATGTGATGATTCACTCCTTCTCAAGACAATGATATGATCATTTATATTTTGGAATGTTTATATCTTCAGAATAAGGCACAAAAACAGAATAAGAAGATCTTGTGAGTCGGCGAATTATGCCGACAAATGCCTATGGCATTCATCCTTTTGTCAAAATCACTTATTCTGTGCGGCAGAGAAGGATGAGGAAGTATGTTTGATGCTTCTAGTGACTATGAATGTTGCAAGACCACTGATATCAATGAATCACAATAGGTCCAAACAGAGACAAGTAATTATCGATCAAAATTACGCGTTATTAAATAGCGAGGGGATGATAATTTCCCTTGATGGCATAGACAGAGTGTGCTTACAAGCAACATTCAGGTTCTAAACATATAGCTTAATTATTCAACTAAAGACAACAGAAAGACAATAAAATTTGGATTCTATCCCTTAGAGCTTGCTGAATAAGAGCTTTCAGGTTGAGTTGGGTTACATTGCGGCTGCGAGGAAAACTCTGAGAGGAAACGTATGCTCCCTGGGTTCTCTGCCAGAAGCTGAAGAGACCTCGGAATAGGCGGAATTCCAACTTCGACTACACCCTCCAGGATCTGAACAACCTGCCCCATCGACGGACGGTGAATCTCGTTATCCTGGATGCACCAACAAGCAACTCTACAAGCGCGATCGAGCTCATCGAACTTAGCCTCGCCCTTCAATCTATCATCCAACAAGCTAACAACATCTCCTTCATTAACTTTCCTCACAGCTTCTAAAGGGAAATAGCTGTAACTTCCATCTTCTGAATTAACAGCATTTCTTCTTCCAGATATTATTTCAATTAGCACCATTCCGTAGCTATAAACATCGGCTTTTGCGGTAATGGCCACTCCTGAAATCCACTCCGGCGCGAGATAGCCAATGGTTCCTCTCACTGTGGTGAGAACCCTACTGAAATCCCTCCCTAGAAGCTTTGCAAGGCCGAAATCTGCGACTTTAGGAACAAACAAATCATCCAAGAGAATGTTCTCCGGCTTGATATCACAGTGTATTATGCAGTCTCTACACTTCTCATGAAGGTAAGCCAATCCTTTTGCAGCTCCAAGGGCAATTTGGTACCTTGTTTTCCAATCTATTACGATATCCACCGAGTTTCTTCGGAAAAGCTGCGTATCTAAAGATCCCTTTGCCATGTATTCATAAACGAGCAGCCTATTGTTGCCTTGGGAGCAGAACCCGTGGAGGCGAACCAGATTCACGTGCTGAATTGTGCCGATCGTACTCACTTCGTTCCGGAACTGCTTCTCCCCTATACGGAGAAGACCTTCAAATCTCTTTACTGCTATGGCGGTGGAGTCGGGAAGATTTCCTTTAACTACGGAACCAAAGCTTCCTCTCCCTAACTTCTCGGAGAAGTTCTTGGTCATTCTCTTTAAGTCGCTGTACGTAAATACGATTAGATTACCCTCTGCCGATTTCGTAAGTGTGATCTTATGTCTCCTGTTGTACAGCCAAGCTAGGAATAATACGAGTGCTGTGCAAGCTAAAATGCCGAGAACTGAGCCAAGCACTACTCTGGTTGTCTTTCCCTTCTTGGTTCCAGAATTTGGGAACTCCGAAGAAGCTAACCGGAGGTAGAGAGTCTCTCCGCTCGACCCGTCCAAATTTTGCTCCAAATCAAGCAAACCTCCATACCAAACATTACACCCCTCGCTGTAAGAGTAAGCATTGCACGCGCAATTCATCAAGCAAGCTGACTCACAATCTTCAATGCTGCCAACTTGTAAAGAATGCGGGTTCGCAGGTAAGCGCACATCGGACATCAGGAAGAAGTTATCTTTCTTCTCACTTCCCGGCAAACTACTGCTATTACTAGTGCACTGCAATGGAGTATTTCTTTTACATCCACGGCTCCAATCGCTTAATGCCCAGTCACTCGGAGAAGCCTCGCTGAAGCCCTTCACGCAGCTGCAGTAGGGGAGGCTCTGCTCATCACAGCTTCCGAAGGGCCCGCAGAGAGCGTAGACATCGCATTGTTGTTTCGGTTGGGACCCAAACAAGATCCACACCTGGGCATTTTCCACCCAAGTTAGCGCCTTCAATTGGCCCGAGCGATCCAAAAAAAGCCTGGAGATGATCTTATCATCTTGAACAGAAAAGGTGAAGTAGCTCTCATTTGCATTGGATACATACTCAAAGTTGTTGATATGATGGGAGGTCATCTCAGGGACTGCAGTAAATATATTGCCATTCCACTCCCCGCTCGTCCAAAATGGCTTAGTGCGGTTCCAGAAGATAAAATATTGGGTAGTCCCATTTGAATCAGCCTCAAGGGAGAAGATCCCAGGAGCAGGGTCCTCAGAGTTCCTCCATGACGTCAACCTCTGACCCTCCCCTGTCACCTTGTTCCTCCCAAGCTTGCCCCCAGGGAGCCACGTGTCGCCCGGATGGTCCATGCTCTGCCAATAAACCTTCGTAGATGGCTCGGACCCATCTCTCAGAATCAGGTTCCCAGTGTCCAGGATCTCAGCAACGGCGGCGTAGCTAGAGGCGAAGGAGGTTACGTTAGTGGACCAAATTTGGGCTTTGAACTGGTTTGTGAGGATGAGATTGCCATCGTTGGATATTTTTAGCTCGGAGGAGTTGGGATCAGAGATGGGTGCCTCTCTGTTTGCCACCCAAACCGATGTGAACTGAGAGACCTTGTTGTACCAGATACCAAGATAGAAGTTTGGAGGGGAGCTGTTACCTAGATGGAAGAACCCCAGCGCGAAGTTGCCACCTTTGGAGACTATGGTTTGGGTTCCGGAGAGAGAGTTGTTGAAGGAGATGGAGTCGGATGATATTCCAAAGGAGAGAAGGGAGCGCTCAAGTGAGTAGAAGAAAATGGCGAAAAGGAGGAGAGAGGAAAGTGAAGTAGCCATGGGTGGCTACAAATGAAATTAAGCTAGGAATAGGAAGAGAGACAAGGGAAGTGGAGAAAGTGACGAGGTTGATGGACTCCTTTTAAATGCATCTGGTGGTGCTGCTGTTACCGCTGTAGCACTGCTTAGACTTTTCCATGCAAATTTTCCATAGATTTTTGATACATTCATAGTGTTTTAGACTTCGAAGCCGTGCGCGACCCGAAAGCAGTCTCCGGCCACGAATCATTAATTCAACCTTTCGGTTAAAAGACGTTAGTACGACATTGCAAATATTTAATTATTATTTTTTATATAAATATATAATTAAAAAAATAAATTATATTGTTTTATAAAATTTTTAAATATTATTATAACTGATATACGTAAAATGTTTGTTGTTAAACAATTAATACATATTTTTAATTAATTATTAAAATATAATTTTTTTAAAAAAAAAAGTAAAAATATATAGATTTTAAATTACTCATAATTTTTGGATTAAGTCAACAATATATAGGCATTGAATTACCAATTGATTTGACTTGAATTTTAAAACAATGGTTGAAATTATTAGTGCCGTAGCATGACATGACAGCAACCATGGTGGGTTTTTTTCTTTTTTTTGCGCGTCTGCATCGATCAAAGATGATTTTTTTTTTTTTTTTTTTTTTGACGTAAGTGATAAGCCGGTAATTGTATGTGCGGATAGATCAGTAAGTTCTCGTTCTACCATATAAATCCTACATAGTCTATTTGCTTGTTACTTAAAAAGCAAATCATAACTGTGTAATATTATTATTATTATTATTATTTTTATCTTATCATCTTGAATTTGAGTTCTCAGTTGGCTTCTTGTCACTTTTATTAGTATATAACCCGAGTTTGAAGCCTAGTTACTTCACATTTCCAGCTAAGTTTATTTAAAAATAAACGAAGCGGATAGCATGCTACCTTTCTCTCTCAAAAAAAAAAAAAAAATAGTATATACTATTTATAGTATTTTAATTAGTTTACGCAAACAAATAAAAATCAAAATGCGTCTGCTAACATATGGGCAAACATAATAAAAAATTATAAATATAAAACGAATGCGAAAGCACCAGTAATAGATTAGTATATTTCGGTAACCTTAGCGATCAATAATGGAAGTGTTATTATGTGTGACAAATATTGAATTGTGTCATTCACCTATGGATTCCTGCATTTTCCATCAAGCGCAATTTGATCTTCTACATCACTGTAGTCTTCGTAGTACATGGGCTCTTGGGTTTTAGTAAGGCCCAACACTTTTAAAGCAGAAACTAAGGCTCTGTTTGGCCCAACGGATGCAGCAGGCGCGGTGCTTATGCTCCGTGAAGTGCAGGCGCACCACGTAACATAAGGGGCCCAGAAGTGGCCCAAACAAATGGACCCGATGAGCCCAAAAATAGGCGAAATTTCGGTGTGATCTAGCAAGCACCCATTCTTGTTCTTGTTATAACGATTCGGACGTGTGTACATCTTTTACATAACGACGTCTCCGTTCGACTTGGTCTCCATCCCAAAACATTCCTCGCCTCTCTCTCTCTCTCTCTCTCTCTCTTTCCATGCCTTAACTCCTACTCCTTTCTCTCTCGCGCTCCTTTTTTTTTTTAGCGAGGAGTAGTAAACCCTAGGTGCCCTAGCGCCATGGATCCCAACCAAGCTTCCCCAGGCCGTGACCGACGCATTCCGCCGCCGATCTCCGCCGCCCAGGCGATCCAGCCCTCCTCCCCGCGCCTCTTCTTCTCCGCCGCTGCGGCGGCGGCGAGCCGGGCGGAGGCGGCGCCGCCTCCCACCGCCGCATCGCGATCGCCGTGGATCTCAGCGACGAGAGCGCCTACGCCATTCGCTGGGCGGTCCGCAACTACCTCCGCCCTGGCGACGCCGTCGTCCTCCTCCACGTCCGGTCCACCTCCGTCCTCTACGGCGCCGATTGGGGCGCGATCGACCCCTCGGCGGCGGCGGAGGACGGCGACTCGGAGGAGTCGAAGCGGAAGCTTGAGGACGAGTTCGACGCGTTCACGGCGAGCAAGGCGCAGGAGGTGGCGCAGCCGCTGGTGGAGGCGCGGATCCCCTTCAAGATCCACATCGTGAAGGATCACGACATGAAGGAGAGGCTCTGCATCGAGGTGGAGAGGTTGGGGATCGGCGCCGTCATCATGGGAAGCAGGGGCTTCGGGGCTGCCAGGAGGACCAGCAAGGCCGGCCTTGGGAGCGTCAGCGATTACTGCGTGCATCATTGTGCTTGCCCCGTCGTCGTTGTTCGTTTCCCCGACGACGGCTCCGGGGCCGGATCGGGAGCCGAGGATCCTAATAAACTGGATGGTACCGATCAGACCGGCGGGGCAGGGGAGAAGGCGGAGCTCCATCCTCTCCCTGAGGAGGAGGAGAAGCATTAATCCTGAGCTTTTCTCTGATGTAAGGAAATGTGATATTTCTTACCTTCAACTTAGTTGCAAATTTCTTCATAATCTGGCATAATTGAAGGACATTTATCGACTAGATCATCCTTTAGTTATATTGTAGTTGTTCATGCGTTAGTTTTCATTGCTGATTTAAACAAGGCATCAAAATTTACTGATTAATAATGAGCAAATAAAGGACTGATAATATCGAAAGAAGTACGCAGAAGGAACATCCGCAGAGGAAACTAGATGATGATAAAATTTCAAGGTGCAGGAGGATGAAAATGATGATTCGTGCCTGCCCTGATGCATTAAGGTGATGTGCACATTCATAAGATCAATGAAAAAGACAGAATGACCTAAGTTTACATATGAAATTGTGGCTCAGTGGGTTTGGAAAACCTGCAATATTACCTTTGTTCAGCAGTATATCTAATGCAGTTTTATAAGGTGCTTATGGTTGGATGAAATTTATTTTGAGCATTTGGGAAGGGAATGACACTATTAAACCTTTGCCATGGGCTATAATTGACCTACTGACCTGCTTTCCTTCCTATTGTCATTTAAGTTGCATTTTGCTTCTTTTTGATATGCTCATATGCATTGGTTCTGAATTCTCAATTATGAAGCATCTCTTCTTTCTAGAAGATGCTTGCTAGTTGTCTTGTCTTGCATGGTCCATATAGTTCTTTTAATGCTTATATAATCGTTGCCTTACTAATTTGATCAGTTTGATCATTCTTCTAATAAGTTGATTGTTCTATGAACACAACCGTTTTATATATTTGTATCTAAATAATGTTATTGGATCCAATAATTTCATGTTTTATATTTTTCAGATATGAAGATGCTTTGTCTTGCAGTTCTATCGATCCCATTGTTAGTATATGCTTACCTAAATTATAGAAGTACTACCTGCTTTTCGTACTTTCGAACGCACAGTCATCTAACTGAACTACTACTACATATTCAAACAGCTAGGACTTCTTATCATGATGATTAGATTTCTCGGTAATCTTATCAATGCATGTACAAGAGAACATATTTATTCATGCAGCACAATGTGAACAAAGATCTAAGAACAGGATGGCATTGTACATCCTGTTTTTTTTTTCTCCCTTTCTTTGTTATAGTTTTCCAATCAGATTTGCAGTTTATAAGAAGGAATGCCACTTTACAAATTACTGCAATGTGCCTTCTATACTCTCTACAGAAAACCATCACATAGTGAAGAATAAGCTTTTGGTATTTCCTGAACCCTCTCTCTATCATTCTATTTGCTGTACCTGTTAATAAACATACATGGTTTGGTTTTAGATCTTCCTTGGCCTAGTCACCAGAACAGTTGTTAATTATTGCTGGAGAATATTTATATCTCTTAGGGAGTTAGAAATGCTCTAATTTGTTGATATGTAATGTTTGTTTTTTTGTCTATGAAGTAGGTGAAAACAAGCTCAATTACGGCAGTAAAAGCCAGTGCTTTGTGATGTGATCAACATCAGAAATTCTGAGCGGACTGACTTCTTGTGAACCTCTCCCTCACATCGGACGACATACTCTGTGTTTTGTGGTGTTCTAGTTTTTTCATTCTTTCACCATGTAGAGGTTTTGCTGTTTCAATTTCTTTCTTGGATGCTTGTTCTGAGCATATTCTCTCTAAAACTCTTTTGAGTGTTGGCTTTCCATGCTGTAACCTGTTTGATACATTTGAATGCGCGTTGGTTGCTACTGTTAATTGTAGAATCATGAGATGCGGTGGTAGGAGGTGGTTTAAGTACTCTTTGGAAATCTCCAGAGCTCCTGAAAGATGGAACTGCTGCTTTGGTTGTTTCATCTTTTTTATTATTAATAATGCTCGAGTTTCAACTTTTATAATAAATTATTGTGAGTTTCAGCCTGGTATTTAGTTATTGCCATGTATCTTTGGCTATTTTTTATTTGTAGTTGGGACATTGCTGTACGTGTTGAATTAGAGCAAATGAAGTGCTCCGTAAGCATTGCTTGTATGAACAGATTTCAACAGCTAATTTCCACTCCATACGTTTTCAGTTTAACATCAATCATCGTTCGATCATTTCATCTCAAAACCTGATTGATGGTACTTTTGACCATAAAAGGTTGATAAAATTTAAAAATTAATAGTTTCTTCGCCGTGATTTTACAAAGCACAAGCAAATGGGAGAGAGAGAGAGAGAGGAGGTAGCACGAGAGAGAAAGGAGAACGCAGTGATTAGCCCAAAAATTCATTCCATCAAAAGATACGTATACAATCACAAGCAATGCCTACCAAGCAAATTGTTTCCAAGCAATTTAAACAAAAACGAAAAAAAAAAAAAAAAAAAAAACAATCCCAAGTGGAAGTTCTTGATCTGCATACGATGTTGATATATGCACACATACAACTCCCAGACAGAATCATAACTGGATTTATCCACCACGGCAAATGTTGAGTTAGGACTAATCATTTTGTAGTTACGGCGTCTGTTTAGGTTGCTTGAACAAAGCTGCATCACAGATAATTTACCATCAGATACACTGATAAAATTTTGATCACAATACCATATAATAAAACGGATACGAAATTTAAAAATTGCCAAAATTTTGTGACGTATTTCGATCTAATTCCGCTCATCATACAAAATACAGATCATATCAATACCAAATAAAAGATGTTGAGAACCTTCTAAATAATAGACTTTCGACTCACGCAAGAGAACATTAGCAATGCAACTAGCTTCTATCATAACAATGTGATGCGCGATAGACAAAAGTAACCATTTGAATATTAGAAGATTTTTACAATCACTACCTAATACAGTTGGTTCAAATCCAAATCACTAATAAAGACGTTGAGAGCTTAATCCCCTGCATGCGTGTTTAAAAATTTGCTCCAGATAATGTATTTATATATATATATCATTAGTCCAAGAGGGTTTTTAGAGTGGTGCCTATAGAGTTATTTTTTAAAAAAAAAGAAGAAATTAAAGTTCTTCTCTGTATCATACTAATGCATAATTAAAATAACAATAATAATAATATAGCATTAGTACCGACGAATTAAATTAATTACCAATTGGTCCAACCAAGCTCCTGTCGAGAAAACTCTTTTAGAAAGGAAAAAGTAGGAAATTTTAGGTGTGGATGTGTTGTGTATGTGGTTATCATCCACCGACAAGTCGCACTTGTGCGGCCATGATCTAGCGCTCCACCAAACCCATCACGTGAGGCCGCAGCATCATAAACTGCGATACATCAACAGCTCTACTGAAGAACTAGTTGCCACCAGGATCCTCCAAATCAATGCTCGCTGCTGCTTCTGCATTTTTACTGCACCTTCTCGTTACTTGCCCTCTCTTTTGTTTTTAAATTCTAATAACATTTGGCTCTCGCACCCATTCTAAACAAACCTTCAATCGCAACAGGTGCCATGTCACGGTCCTAATTCCTTCCCCCACAACTCAATCTCTGCTCATCAATCACTGATGTTGTGTACAATTCGGTTACTTATATTATATATTATATAAAGTAATTGATGCTTATAAGTTTTCTATCCTATCATTAGATTTATTTTTTTAACTAATTTTATTTCTTATATCATGATATTCTACCAACCACCCACTAAATTCAAAAAATCTCTTATCATTCTAACCACACATCTCTTTATTCTAGAACTAAAAACTCTTCAAGCAACAATAACTTAATACTTTCAAAAATATAAAACCTCAATTATATATAAAATATAGAGAGAGAGAGAGAGAGAGAGAGTTGTACTAGAATATTATAACTGAATTCATTACTATCAATTTATTTTTTTATAATGAAACCTCTATGAAAGATCCACATTGTTGCACATGATCAATATCATTTGAAGTATTTAAAAATTAAATTTAAATATTATTTATATCGTTAACGTAATGATTAAAGAAGTACAAAATTTAAAATTTTAATAATTAATATAAAACGTTTTTTCGTTTAACAGTATAAAAAAACTTAAATCAATTAAATTTGATTAATTTTTTTTTTAACTATTTAAATCAAAATTTATACTCTTGAACTTCATCATCATTTTTTGAAGAATATTTAATTTTAGTAGTTTATTTTTATATACATTTCATGAATAAAAAAATAATAAAAAAAAAATATAAAATTTAATTTGTAATCTAAATTATGTTTAACAAAATCGATTGTTGATTTGAAAGTCTTGTCATCCAAAATAAATGGAAAACAAAGCAACCCATTTGCTAATGATAATATGAGCAATGCGATCCGTATACCCAAAATTAGGCGTCCGCTATACACCCAACCCATTTCAAGACGAAGACCGGTGAATAAATTTTCATGATGAGATGAGTGGAATGTAAAATGTACACTCTACTAAAAATATGCTAGAAGTATTTTTCTTTTTTGTATTGAATTTTGATAAATCTGATGGAAAGAAATAATATTAACTATATGATTTTTTTTTGAAGGACAAAAAAAAAAAGAAAAAAGAAAAAAAAAGAAGATAATATGCACAAAATTTATCAAAGAGAAGGTAATTTTGAACTCACTCAATTGTTGAGATGGCGGCTCGACTCGAGCCGCATGGCTCACCGGCCGTTGTTGGCTGGGATCTCCTGGTTGAGCTGGTCGGTTGAGCTAGTCTTCTCCTCCTATCATTGGGGAGATGAAAGCCGGCGCGGTTACTGCCGCCGCTGCCGCCGACGGATGTGGTCTCACCGTCGTCGACGTCGTCGTCATCATCATCCGTATCGGTACGACCAGAGAACTGCGGCGGCGGCTGAGCCGATAGGAACAGGCTCAGCTGCAACGATGAGGAGGGAAGGTCATCCTGTGTGGACGTGACACCGAACCCAACAAGTCAGATCACATCAGAAAATAGTTGCCCCGAGAAAAAGCAGCTAAATTTAGGCCTCGAATATAGCAGATACAACAAACGCAGCTTTTTTTTTTCCCACTGTAACCGTAGGATTATATATAATAATTATATAAAATAAAATGACTGGTAGTAGTTCCCTTCTGGATGATAACTCGAGCAATTAAAATTTTGGAAAAAAATGGTAGTAAAAAGAAAAATCTGAGGAACAATATGATTTGGAAGAACATCTTTTAGCAATAGGCGAAGAAATCGAATAAAATAGTCCAGGGAAATACAAGTGCTAATTTAGTTCTCCGATGAAGCAATTTGATTCCAAAAACACCACCAAAAATGGAAGAAATGTATGCGATCTTCAATATTTCTTCCCCTAGTAATTTCCAGTAAATCATCATCAACTTGGACTAGTTGAAAGAATCAGATTCACATCTCTTCAACATATTATCTAGTAGAGTAAACAAACACAAATTTTTTAAACGGAGAGGAGAGGAAGAGGAGGAGGATGAGAACCTGGGGGTGGGAGGCGAGATCGGCATTATCGCGCATCCTCTTCAAAGAAGATCCGCTTCCTCCGCAGCTGCCGGCCCCCATCTCGGCCCTACTCGACGACTCCTCCTCGCTACTCGACGAGCTTGTCGGCGGCGGCGGCGGCGGCGGCGGCGACCACGGCACCACCTGGTTCTCGCCCTCCTCCTCCTCTGCCGTCGCCGCGGCCGAATCCTCCATCTCCGAATCCCCTTCATCCTCCTCTCCATTCTCTCCGTCCCCATCGTCGTCCTCCGATTCGGAGTCGGATCGGCCCCCCCTTTCGCCTCCGAGGCGGAGATCATCGGCGGGGGATTGGGACGGGGGGGAGCAGCGGTGGCAGAGGGAGACGGAGGGGCCGAGGCGGGAGCCGGAGGCGCGCCAGGGGGTCGGCGACTGGCACGTGCGGCAGAGGAGGGCGCGCGTGTGGCGCGCCACCAGGAAGTTGGCGCCGTGCACCAGCGCGTCGCATTCCCAGCACAGCATCGCCTCGTCCGACTCGCAGTACATCCGCGCCGTCGCCGAGCACAGCTCGCACTCCTTCCCCTTCCTCCCCTTCTTCCTCCCCCGATCCATCCCCAAACCCTAGATCTACCTCTCGATCTATCAAACAAACCGATCGATCGATCGATCTCTCATCTCCTCTCTCTTTTTTTCTTTTCTTTTCTTTTTCTTTCTTTCTTTCCTCTTTTGGGTTTTAGGGGTCTAACGTTTTGATCTTAGACGGGTGTCCCAGAGAGAGAGAGAGAGAGAGAGAGATCAGGACAGGTTTAGGAACAGAAGAGTCAGGGGAAAACGAAACCTGGGGCTGCGGCAATTGCATCCATTTATTAAAAATTAAAAATTATTATTAGTGATATTTTTAAAGCTACAGTAGAGTAAGACTCTTTCAGTTTTTTCTTTTTATTTATTTTTAAAAATTATTATTATCTAAACATTTCATATAAAATATACATATATTTTTATTAATATATATCACAGGGGTATGGGGTATGGAGAGCATTACTTATTTTGTTGTAATCTTTCTCGCGGCCGGGGTGCTTTCACGGTTTCACCCCACTTATTCATTTATCACATCCGTGCACCGCTTATTCATTTATTAAGAGGTAAGCTTACGAGTAGACGAGTCGCCCTTGAAGGGTAACGTGGTCATTTTCTATCAGACCTCCACCAATAGGCCCCTCGGTTTTCGCTCCAGCAGAGCAAAAATTCCTCACCGTAACCATGTTGCCACTGTGAAGCTGACATGTGGGCTCCACAAGAAAATTGTTAGCAGAGCGTTGCCCACCACGTCATCGTTAGACCGAACCAATTAAAACTCAACACATAAGATATATCCGTGGGCCAAGTCGAGACAACAATCGTAAATCGTGACGTCCCTTTATGTGGGGCCCACGAGTCAGCCTAATTTACCGATGTATAAAACTCAACACCTGACCCGTACGATTCGTCGTTTTCCCGTGCACCAGATATTTATTTTCCCCTCATCGTGATGACGTGGCGTGGCCTCACTGGAGAGATTCTCTTGGGTCCTACGTGGCCCAATTCCACACCGCCGCGTCAGATGGACACACGTGGGCCGCACGTGACGCCATCCGCGCCCCGGGCCCCACAGGACCCCGATCGACCGCTTTGGGGGGGAGCGCCCATGACGATGATGCTGTCTAGCGTATCTCTTTTCCTTAATTAGTGGATGTAAAAAAAAATAATAATAGATATCGTTTTCAGAATACTAAAATACTAAGATATAATATATGGGGCCATGGGGAAATACATGCGGTGGAGAATCGACGATGTTCCTCGTGGCGCGACAACGGCCACGATTGGGGCACGTACAGCGGGTTGATCTGATCTCCACTCGTTGCTGACATGGAAGGGACACGTGAAGCAACCACGTGGACGCCTAGGCGTTTGACACCTGTAGCGCACCGAGCGGCTCTGAGGCATTGAGATATTTTTTTTCGATGAGGTCCAGTCACCGCTAAGTATGCTTACCACTGATAATATATATATATATATATATATATATATATATATAGAGTTGTGCTGGAATGCTATTGATAGCACCAACCCAACTTTGCCATCCATTTTGTAGTCCTTGGATCGCATTGAGATTCATGCAAATTCTTTAATTAAAAAAAAAAATTTTTTTTTTCTTTTTTTTTTCATTAAAGAGCTTGCACGAATCTCAATGCGATTCAAGGACTACAAAATAGGTGGCAAAGTTGGGTTTATGCTATCAATAGCATTCCAGCCCAACTCTCTCTCTCTCTCTCTCTCTCTCTATATATATATAACTATATTAGAATATTATTAATAGTATCAAGTTATAGATGCTATTAAATTTTAAATTCTTGCATTAAAAAATATATAGTTGACATGATGGTGGGCTTCTTGGATTTAATAGATAGTTGAGAAAATAGTAAAATCTAACGGATAAAAATAATCAAAGGGGTTGATCTAAATGTAGAAAATTTAATACTACCAATAACTTGATGCTATTAATAATATAATAACCGGACTATATATATATATATATATATATATAATATATATATATATATATATATATATATATATTATATATATATATATATATATATATTGTTAGGTTGAGCATAGTTAGTTAATTCGGATTCGGCAAAAATTCGGTACGGATATAATACGGATAAAATTTGTATTATAATTTTAAAATTCGTTGAAAAATTCGGCTAAAAAACGGGCTCATCAATTATTCGGATACGTGATTTATACGGAAATAATACGTTCACTAATTAAAAATTCGGGATCAAAAATTCGGTATTAAATTAAAAAAAAAAATAAAATATTTATACTATTAGTATAAACAATTATAATTTTTTAAAATAATTTAATCAATTTATTTTAGAAATAAATAAAATATTCATTTAGAATAAAAAAAAATAATATAATTTTAAATTATTCCCGACAAAAAATAAAATAAAATAAATAATGACTAAAATATTAAAAAATAAATAAAAAAATAAAATTAATTAAAATTTAAAAGTAAATATTAATTGCCCTCGTAAGACCGGTGCGGAAAACGACGGAGCATTTCTTCAGAAATAATATCTAGTAACATTTTTTATTTTTATTTTTTTTTTTGAAAAAGAACGAATTTTTCATCCAAAAATTCGTAATTCGAAAATAATTCGCGAATAATATTTTTTGATTCAAAAATTCACGAATTATTCCGAATTTTTGGAAAAAGTCGGAAACAGCACGTTTAATTCGGATTCTCAATAATTCGCGAATAATTCACGAATTATTCACGAATAAACTAACTATGGGTTGGAGTGCTATTAATAATATCAAGTTGTTACTATTAAGTTTTTAATAGTAGGACCTTAAATTTAATGGATAATTATAAAAATAATAAAATTTAAAAAATAAAAATAATTAAAGAAATTAATTTAAGAGTAAAAAATTTGATAATACAAAATGGTTGGTGCTATAAATAGTATAGTAGTCGAATTTTTAAAAGTCCGACTACTTGTGAATTTTATATATAAAGAGAGAGTAAAATTTATATACTTTTAAAAGTATAAGCTAATTTATACTTACCAATTTTTTATCATTGAATTTGTATTAAAATGTGTATTAATGTAAAATCAACTAAAAAGAAAAAAAAAATAATAAAAAATACAAATCTAATAATAAAAAATTCACAAACATGAATGACTTTGTGTTTTCAAAAATATATAAGCTCTACTATATATATATATATATATATATATATATATATATATATATATATGAGTTTAGCTACTATAAATAAAATTTCTTCGTACTTATAAATTTGTGATTTTTGGATGAAGCAATGTGCGATTAAAATTATAATAGTTCTTAATATTTATACTACTTTACCAACAACCCACTAAATTCTAGGAGGACCACTATCATCCTAACAGCACATTTTTATTATCCAAAGGTAAAAAAATTATAAGTATAAAAAAATTATACTCATAAGAATATAGTAGGTGTGTGTTTATATATATATATATATATATATATATATATAAGAGCTATTAAATACGTTCTCTGTGTAAGATACCCGATGTCCACTGATCCGAGCGATCACGTGCCATAAAAAATATACGGACGAGGGATCTCCCACTTGCAAAGCGCGGAGCCATCCCAGCCACGAAAATCGGAACGGCCGTATCTTCAAGAAACGCGTGGCCCGGACGGCACCAGCGAAAAAGATTCACATCATCCCACGTGTCGCCGCACCGTCGTCCGAGCTTCCCACGCCGTAGGATCGGCATTGTACGGCGGCGGAACACCAGCCCTTCATTGTGGCGCCCGTGCTACTACATTCGGTGCATAACTACACTTCACACGCCACACTACTGCTACTGCTACAACCTCAACGCATTTGCCTCAAAAATTAAAATAGAATCCATTGAATCCATTTCTAAAACTTCCAAAAAACCTATATATATATACCATAAAAATTAAATAATGATTGTTCGCACTACATAACTTGTTATATTAAACTCCTCAAATATAAAGTGGTAAGGTGTATGAAGTGAGCGGATAGACCAGGTGCAGGCAATAACTTAATAGAAAGAGACAAGGGGTGGGATTTGTGGTGGTGGATGGTTCGCTGGACTTGGACACAAAGGAGATCAGAGTTTGGGGGGTGGGGCCCACTGGAAACAGTAAACCATTTCATATGAGAGACATGCATCCACATATTTGGTGAGCCTATGTTAGTAGGGGACTAATTAGAAAAAAGAGTACCTTGTGGATAGGCATGTGATATGAGAATTGGGTTTGTGTTTTTCATATAAATATAAAATTATAAAATAGCTTTTCCAACCATGCAACTCTTTAATTGGAAAAGTTGACATAGACATTAACAACTCTAGTTTAGGGCCACAAGGTCGAATGAGCATTGTGTGGATTAAACTTAATTGTAATTGAGGCTTTGCTTATCTCCCGAGAGTGTACGGAGTAGAGTTCAAACTTATCCAAACTTTGTGAACCATGAGTGAAGCATTTTAATGTCACGACAATCACATGTATACCTACTATTCCAACCAGTAGTAACTTGTCTCGACAAAGAAGTTTCGTTTCTATGTGCTGAATAGTACAAATTAATAGTTTTTGTTGGTACAAATTAAATGTACAATAATTATTCTATGTCACAACAGTTAGTTTTTTTCTTTTTCTTTTTCCTTTTTTATTTGTCCTTTTTAGGCCTATAGGATAATAGGAGTAGAAGATAAAATGGAATTTTCCTATGTGCTGGGCCTCTGAAAACATCTTGGTTTCTGAAAATCAGTAGGTGTAAGTGAATTCATCAGGAAATGAGACATTCATAAGGCTCATGGACTCTAAAAGCTCAGGCCCAAACTTATAATGCATAGACCACTCTGTGCTTTGGCTGTCCTAGTGTGAAATCCTAGACAATAATAAGTGACAATGTAAGTGAGCTCTAAAAACTATGGATCCAGTTTCCCTAGGAAAAAATAATAATAATTAATTTCACCTGGTGAGGTTTTATTCTGAACTCATTAGTTTTCTTTTTTTCTTTTTTTCTTTTTTTGACATGGTGCGAAGGATTCGTGAGTTTTAGAATCCCTAAACTCTGTAAGTAGCACAAAAAAGGACAAATAAAAAAAGGAAACTTCTCTGTGCTTATTCTAGTATAACAAGTTATTTATTTTAAGCGAATCTACATAATTATATCACTTGTCAATGATATGCTTAAGAGGAGTTGTGCGTAATTGAGGGGGAAATTTTACCAACAATCACTTCCCTGTGCAGAGAATTATACCATGCATACTCTTGACCTACTAGAAGTTTATCACAAGGAGAGCAGTAATACATTTGCTAACTCAAATTAATAGATAATGAAAGAAAGGTTCAACTGCACTTACCTGTCCGCTTCAAGAGAAAACAACCATCAGCCTTAAAATTGTTTGCTTGACGAGGAATCTTTCCCCGCAATAATTCTCAAATCTTTTCCTTCAACATAGGTGTCCTCATTTGGCAAAGTCATCGAAGATACCGGATTTGGATAGCGATACTCTCTTACTCAGGACAGAAATTTCCTACTAAGCACAAAACAAAAAAGCGTTAAAGATACAGAAAAGTAAAAAATCAATAAGAAGGCACATCCAAGTTGCACGAAAATTTCTATAGAATGGGTTGCTGAGAATCCTCCGCGAAACATTAAGTTGTAAGTAAGCTGGAAGAAACTATACGCTCGGTGCGAATTATCTTTAGCCCACTGACACAGGATTTTCCCGTGCACAGTATGATCCCATTCTACATTCGAGGCCGAATGCACATAGTTGTTACATTGGCCAACCAACAAAGGACCCCAATATGTTTCATTTCGGATGGACTACGGGATAAGAAAAAACCAGTGCGCGGGACTGTAGAAAATTTGTGTCCCCATATAATAGCCTTTTGACTGAACTTGGTGCGATTTTGAGTGATATAGTGGTGTTGCTGCTGCTCTCCTGGCCTTGAGTTTGGCCGAGATCACTGTTCCGACCAGTCTAGGCCTTCGGCAACTCTCCACTGGTGAGCACGACACCTCTAAACTTGTATAGTGTCGTGCTCCCCCAGGTTTCAGGTAAAACTATCCCGAGTTGCTGGTTACTTCTTCGCGCACCCTGTGCCCATTTAAATGACCTGCTTTAGTGTTGGCATTTCCGGCCAACACAGCTGTCGTAGATCTCCATTCTTGGGAGCACGGTGATTCTCTGGTCTTCCTGTATGCCGTGCTCACCTCGCTGATGCGATCCGAACGACCAGTGGTATTATTTATGACTTTCGCTATGTATCATCTTACTACTATAGTTGATGTTCATATCGCACTTGTATATGACTTTCGTTTATAGTAGTGGTATCCCTTGGTTTATTACTTATGACAGCTATTCACTTGTTATTTTGTTACTGTGGTTGGTTATATTTTTCGTATTTAGTATCTTAATTTATATTTACAGTAGCGACATTACTTTGTATTCCACTTCATGATACTTATTTGTTTACCTTCATGCTATTGTAGTGTATTGTTCTATGTTTGTAGTTATTCTTTTATCGTACTTTTTTTTGTTGATTAGTGAGTGCAGCTTGCCTTCAGCGGATGGTTGCCCCCAATGGAAAACATATTAATATATTTCTCACCCGCTGTTTTTACAGGTGTTGTTGACAGTGTAGGTTAGGGCGCTGCGTGAGGATGTGATTAGTTAGCGTCTAGATAACTTGTACCATGGATTTTGGTTGTTAGTTCCAGATTAATTTTTCATCCATTATATTTTTATCATGTTGAGATTATGTAACTCAGCCTTGTAGTCTTAAGTTTAGATTTTATTATTGGGTTTTCCTATTCGTGGTCTAGAGATTCTTGGTTGTGGTTTTTGAATCATTAGTAGTTGTATCTATTATATGGATATCCTTCCTATTCAGGTTGTCTGCGGCTATATTGTTTGTGCTCTTACGCCTGCATATATAAAGAAGACTTCGTTCGCGTGAACAAAGAAAATTTTAGGCGTGTGGCAGATTCCTGAGTGTCTCGGGCCAGGTTTTTAATATATATATATATATATGCTTTTTCGCAAACTCCATTTTCAAAATGAAAGAATTTTCCTCAAAAATGCTTTTCAAAGGGGCCCGGAGCGTGACACCTACCTAATGAAATAAATGGAGTGACATTTCTAAATGCAAAGTCAAATGTTCTTCAGCCCCAAAGTTGATTTGATCTATGTAAAATAAGGAAATTTTGGATGGAGAATGAAATGGCTGGGGATTCTTCCTCTCTTCTAGAACACAGATGAAACAAAATACAAGGCCTACTGCATAGCTTTACAACTCAGAGGACCAATCGGAATCAAAGCATCATGTCCCTCTGTGTGTATTTGTTGGTGAAGTTTATCAAGAAACGAATAGGTAATCTCTTTGAAGGCTATATATTTTGAATATATTAGGTCTTTGCAAACCTTTTCTCGAAACTTCAGAAGGAAAAAGCCTAAAAAAAAAAGAGATTCAAAAAGAATATCTTTTATACATTCTAGAAAAGAAATTCATATGGCATATTTTGATGATTCCGCCTTCATATGTATATGGACAGTTTGTTTTTATTTAAGTATTTGTGTTTACTGCTTCAGTTTTTGATTGTTAGAAGGTCTTTATTTATACTCTTAAACTTTCCAATTCATGATGTGTATTGTTTACGGAAAGACACGTCTAGACAACTTGGATATTCAATTGGTAATACAGAACTGAAACAATAAAAGGCAAACTGAAGAACTTACATTATTTTTATTTTATTTTATTGCTTATCTTCTTCCTTGAATTATGATGGACATGAATCAACTGAAAAATTAAGGTACTGGCTTTTTTTAAACTACCAAGATCTACATGTTTCTCACAGGATGTTCCATAATAACAACACCGACCACACAAAATTGTCAATTTATTTGATTTTCTTCAATCACAGATGAAAGAAGGAGAAAAAAAAGATCAATCAATAGTGCTTCGTCCACATCAGAAACTGCAGATCTTTCACTATCTAGAGACACACTCGGAAATGATATAGATGACCCAGTAAGTCCAAACTCACCGATGTGTATTTTCAAGACCATAGCAGCATCAACAGAGAACTTCAACGACAAAAATAAGCTTGGCGAAGGAGGTTTTGGTCCAGTCTACAAGGTATTTGTAGTTTTCCTGTTATTTAATCTAAGATCAAAGTCGGATAAGCTTTTTAACTTGTATGAAAATTTAACCAGGGAAGGCTTTCAAATGGAAAAGAATTAGCCGTGAAAAGACTCTCGAAGTGTTCTAGCCAAGGAATAAATGAATTCAAGAACGAGGTGGAACTGATATCAAAACTACAACACAGGAACTTAGTAAGGCTGTTGGGTTGCTGTGTCACTGGAGAAGAGAAGCTACTGGTCTATGAGTTCATGAGCAACAAGAGTTTGGCTATGTTTCTCTTTGGTGGGTTTGCTTCCCATATGCATATCTAATTAAACTAACTTACGCTTCTGGTTTATTTGTTCTTTTCAAAGTCAAATTCATTCCCTTGATTACTTCTTTGTTCTTGCTGTTGTTAATTAGCTTGCAAAGTCATCTTTTTAAAGAAAAACAAAAGTGAAAGAAAAGTTACTATATATTTCTATTTGTTGTTGCCAAGCAAGTACCATAGATGTGCAAATTGGAAACAGTTCTCCACCAATGCTCTACATTGCATTAAAATTAAAATTTGAAATAAATAGAAAAACAGCAGCGTAAGTAAAGAAGGCCCAGTTTGGACAACATCAGTTCATATGCACCTTATAATAGTATCTACTACTTTTAAAAAAACCACAGTTTGGACAACATCAGTGCATATGCTATTTTAATTGTACTTTGATAGATTAGATGCATGCATTGCTTACAGTATAATGCAATCCAAGCTTGTTTTAGCTATCATGTTAGTATTTGTGACATCTCCCTGTCTACCTCAATTCTCAACCTCGATCCCTGAAAAAAAAAAAAAAAAAAAAAAAAAATTGGTGCTCCCATTTCTCACTTGGAACTTAATTGCATATCCTACATACAGAGACAATATGTATATACCACTAAGTTGGAGTCTAGAGGATTCTTCCCCACATACCCAGTTACTACACATGCTAATATTACCTATTTCATCTTCTTCATAGTCAAGTGGGCAGCAGAGCAGGTCTAAGTTCTTTGGTGTAAGTGTGGAAACATTGCAGTATCTAGTTTATCAGTAACAGTCAATTTCTAACTTAAGAGTTGAAAGATAAACTTCATTTCATTCAAATACTTTCATGCTATCTAAACTACGTCAAACATTATATTGATTATATGATGCTATAATGCACTGGTTAGATAAAACGAAGCAAGGAATGTTAGACTGGAAAAGGCGCTACAACATTGTTGAAGGAGTAGCTCGAGGGCTGTTATATCTTCACCGGGACTCTAGATTGAAGATAATACATCGAGATCTCAAGGCAAGCAACATTCTACTAGATGACCAGTTTAATCCAAAAATCTCCGACTTTGGCATGGCAAGGATTTTCGGTGGAGATCAGACTCTCGAAATGACAAGCAGAGTTGTTGGAACAATGTAAGCCATAATTCACAAGCCTTTGGAGGAAGATGATCAGCCCATTTTATGTTAAGTAGCTTCAAAACATATAACATAGGGCTTGAAAAGATTATATTTAGACTTCAGTGGTATACTATACAACGTATTTCATATGCTTACAACAAAAATGCTTCACTAGCTTGACTACTTAGGCATTTCATGTATTCTAAATTTACCTTGGATAGGATTTTCAATATCGTGTCATATTCTCCCAAAATGTTATCTTAATGTTGTGTGGGAGAAGCAATGCTGATATATGTTGTAATTGACACCACGAAAGAAACGCTTTCTACAGACACCACTCACCTTTCTATATATCTTACAGAAATTATTGCTAACCATTCGCTATCCCATCAACAATGAATACAGTGGCTACATGTCTCCCGAGTATGCAATGGAAGGTCAAATTTCTGAGAAATCCGACGTTTTCAGCTTTGGTGTTTTACTTTTGGAGATCGTCAGCGGCAAGCGAAACAGCTACTTTCTAGATGATGACCAAGATCTGAACCTTGTGGGCTACGTAAGATATACTCAAATTCTCTCTTCCAATACTTTCTCCTTTTTTTTTCTGCTTCCTCCCTATAATCTACATCCAAACACTAATAAGGCTTCGAACTATGCAGGCATGGACACTGTGGAAGGAAAACAGAATCCTTGAATTAATTGATCCTTCACTAGGTGACTCTTGGGATTATAAGGAAGTGTGCAAGTGCACCAATGTCGGGCTTTTGTGTGTACAAGAGTACCCAGTAGACAGGCCAAATATGCCTTTGGTCGTCTCAATGTTGAACAGTGATACAATTCTTCCCAATCCGAAGCGAGCTGCTTTCTTTGCAGGAAGAAGCAACTCCGAAATGGATTATGAGACATCATCTGCCAATGGTCTAACCATTACCAATATAGACTGCAGGTGATGCATGCAGTAATATAAAACTCAACCAATGTGATGAGTTGTTATTGAAATTTATGGTCTTGGCCGGTATTGTTGTTTTTTTTTGTTTGTTTGTTTGGTTTAGAACGCATTCTATGCGGCAGTGTCGGATCAGATTGTACATTGCTGGCGGTCCACACATGCATGCATGGTGCTTGTTTGGCAACAAAAAACAGAAACTTGGCAGGAAATTTTTTTCTTTTTTTCTTTTGCTTCTCTTTTTTTTTATATATGAAGAAGATGCCGCAGCCGCGCACCAAGCAGGGGTGCATTTGAAAAAAGGTAAGGAATGGTAGCAACACCAAACAAGGCTTAAGGTGACTATTTTTACCATCACAAAAGCAATAGATAAAAAATTTGCACCACTAAGACAACCAAGTGTTATACAAAAGGCAAATTAAAAAACCTACACACCAAATGAGAAGTTAATTGATTCAATAATAACCCAAGTAGTACTAACCGTCCCTAGCGCAAGTGGCAAAGGGTTTGGTGGTTGATACCCGAAATCCCGAATTCGAAGCCTAGTTGCTTCACATTTCTAGCTAAGTTTATTGCAATAAACGAAGCATAAAGCCTAGTTGCTTCACATTTCTAGCTAAGTTTATTGCAATAAACGAAGCATATTGCTTGGATCGAAAACCCTACCAGCGCATTCAATTGCCTCTATGAGAATTTTATTACAAGTTAGTGACCAAATTTCATCTTAGTTAATAACAACAGTTCATGCAATAATAATTTCGTATGTGCATTCCATTGATTGTTCAAATGTAGTAAATCCAAGTCACAAATAAGAACCCTATCTAGCTAATTCACCTTTAATTGCTTATTTCGAATACACCATTGCAAAGATTCAAAACTACATACATTAGAACACTATTTGAAAGAGAAATGGACTACAAAAATTTGTAAATAATAATAATAATAATTAGCAAAGGAAACAGGGGAAAATCGAACCTCGCCATTTTGGGGAATCGAGCTCCTCGAGTGGAGTGATCAGAGAAGAGATGAAAAGGGATTTGTAGAAGACGACTCAAAAGCAAATAGAAAGGGGAATTGTTTTGGCGCCCGAGTTTCCCCGCTCGGCGAAAATAAATAATAATTAAATAGATAAAATTAAATAAAAATAATAATAAATAACTAGGCGGATAATGGGCCCCGGCCCATCAACAGGATTGGGCTGGCCTATTACAAAACGGGCCCCACAATTAAAACAGCCCAGGAATTAATAAACTGGAATGCATTTTATGAGTCAATATTTTACAAAAAACTATTAACTGCAGCTTCTATTCTGTTCGGCTTTAATTCCAAGCCACCCAACTATTTTAAAAAATATATATATATTAAAAAAAATGTTTATTTAAGAACACATCACAAGTCTCTGAATAACTTAGATTGAAGCAATTGATGTGATGGATCAAGTCCAGGCAATAATAGGCATTGTAAGTGTTAGTAGTCTTGTTTTTTTTTTTTTAAGACCAATGTAAGTATTACTATAAATATCTTCAAATGTTGCTCTAGTACGCTGTTTAGATGTTGACATCTATAATATAGAACGATTTGATTGATTTATGCATGCATATAGCTAAAAATGTTATATATCAAATATCAACTTAGTTGCCACCAAAATATATATATTAGAAAGAAAGGGCTTTGTCAAATTGGTGGTTTCTCACATGAAAATTCAGTTATTGATGCTTTATTGATGGATGTTTGTAAATTCAATCTAGAGTGGCCGTTAATTTTTCCACTTTGCTGTGTTTCCAATTTATGCTCTCCTAATCTTTTCTTTACTCTTACCACTTCATTATTAATACACTATCATTGTTCCAAATACTAAACCTCATAGCATCCATTTTGTTGGAAATTTAATCGACCGTCCGTTATGTGCTATCAACACAGATGCACGAAAAATAGATAAAATCAAAATTTCGATAACAACAATAAATGCGAAAAAAGAAGAGACCAAAATTTTACGTGGTTCGGCAACTGCCTACGTCCACGGCGAGGGAGAGCGAGAGAGATATATTCTACTATAAGAAACAAAAGAAATACAAAAATCAAGAACCTTATGGTAAACCACACATTTCTCTTGTTCCAACGAAAAATTTCTAGAAAATAATCCGTAAAAAAAATTTCGTAAAACCTTAATCAAGAAAACCAAATTAGAAGAGTATATAAATTTCTAACCAAAATCTTTTATACTATTGCTTCGAGTAATCCGAATCGCTTAAGCAATTGGTCGAAAACCTCCGCTCCACTGCCGAACCCAACGCCGCATGCGAACCGCCACGCACCTTCTCTGCACCTTCTCTACTCTAATATTGCCAAGCTTGAACCAGCCACCTTTTATTTTAATTAGGGCGCTAATTAATTAGTCTCTTTCATGCCAGCTTGCATCAAGAACCGGCCACCTTTTCTTTTAATTAGGGCGCTAATTAATTAGTCTCTTGCATGCCGTACAACCTCAAGAGAACCTATACTCTTAATTAGGTTAGGTCGTACCTCTCGACACCTTCATGCACTAATTAATTAACCCGAGATGCATCATAATTAATTTGGTCTATCAACTGCCTCTCTCTCTCTCTCTCCTTTCAATTAATAATTAGGTCCACATATATATAGTACTAATGAAGTCGGTCAAAGAGTCAACCAATCCTAATTAAATTAGGACGTGTATGGATAAACATAAATCTTACATCATAAATTATCTTCAAGATCAAAAAATATTTTTCATATATCTAATATATATCATAACCAACTTAATCAATTAATTAAATTTAACTTAATTCAAAATAAAAAAAAAGCATAAATCCGTAACACATTTAATAGTGGATACTGAGCCTTCTTTCAAAGTGAATTGTGATAAACAATCCTGGAAGTTATATTGCAGCTTTCCCAGTAATTTGTTTATTTCCACCCATTATCCGAATAAAGACGTGCGCAAATAAATGGACAGAAACAATTTGCAGATCTTAATACTTCATTATCACATCCTATTTAACGAGGTGATTATGTCAGAAGGAATATATTCTGCATTCTTTTTCCTGACACTCCTAGTTTACATAAAATTAAGAAATAAGTATTCTTGTTTGATTCCTGGGGACGTGATCAGCTAGAAGGGATTTGTTCATCTCTCAGAATAGATCTACCAAACTGGTGCCTGTTTATATCAGCCACAGTGTCAACTTATGCCTGGGGGAGCTCATGGAGTAAGGCTTAGTCATTTCCATCCATCTCTTTGAATATTTATTTTGCTTTTTTGACTAAAAAATAACTTCAGCAGATACAAGTATATATATATATATATATATATATATATATATATGCAGGTGTCATATAGGACAGCCTCATTCCTTTAAATTCATTGTTACCCCCATCACATTCAAACCTCAAGATAAGGTAGCAGGTTAACTTTTATAATATGAGTTTGAAGCCCAGTTGTTGCAAGTGACTTGCAATGTCTAAGATTAGGTACAAAGAGTGCATTTAATTGGTGGGATTAATTAATTCATCAATAGGATCAGCATTCTAAACATATTTCTCCAATGACCAATTGCTGGGAATTTTAATGCACACTAGTTAATTGGAGGAGCCAGTCAACAACCAATCAAGGCATTGAGATTAAACCTTAGATCCCCACGTTTGTTGGAAAAGATGAGGCAAGGTTGTTTCTCTAGCTAATTCAAGTTTAGTTAATGAACTGTAATTTAGATAAAAATCAAAGTGTTGGGTCAAACCATGACAATTTCAACTTCATCTGGCATCACTGAATACAGTTCGAAGAAATTCTGATCCCCCTAGAAAAGGTAGACTTCAATTATACATTGCAACACCCATTAAAACTATGTGATTGTCCTCTCCAAACACAACTATATATCAAACTTTGTGTGTGCTTGCTGAAAGGCGTAGCTTTTCAGTCAGTTTCTGCAAAGTATATATGATGAAATCTGCATGCCATCAACTGTTCTTTATCCTCTTCACCCTCTTCACAATCTCCGCCGCTGTAGACATGTTCGACCACACGCAGAACATCACCGACGGCCAAACCTTAGTGTCTCCAACCAGCATCTTCGAACTCGGCTTCTTTGGCTCCGGTTTATCCACAAAGCGCTTTCTGGGCATCTGGTACAAGGTCACACCCGACGTTGTCGTGTGGGTCGCCAACCGTGATCACCCTCTCAATGACTCTTCAGGAGTATTAGCAATCAACAATAACGGTGTTCTAGTCATACTCGATCGATCGGCCAAAGTTTTTTTTTCCTCCAACTCATCAAACGCCGTTAATCCAACAGTGCAGCTTCTAGATTCAGGTAACCTTGTTCTTAAAGCTCAAAGCACTACAACTGACCCTTCAAACAATACATTTATATGGCAAAGCTTTGATTACCCATCAAACACCATACTTCCCCTTATGAAAGTGGGGAAAAATTTAAAGACGGGATTTGAACGTTCCCTCTCTTCATGGAGAAGTAGCAGTGATCCGACCAGCGGTGACTATACCTACAGTATGGACACACAAGGATCACCGGAACTTTATATGCGCAACCTTGGCCAGCCCGTGTACCGAACCGGGCCGTGGAATGGGCTCCGGTTCAGCGGCATCGCTGAGATGACAACCTACGAAAATATGTTCAGCTTCAATTTCACGGACAATTCGGAAGAGATAACCTATTGGTTTGATGACAAACAAGGTTCATCATTATCGCGGGTGGTGTTGAATGAGACTGGAAACATTCAGCGACTCGTATGGGATCCGAACAGTCGGAGTTGGAACCAATTCTGGTCTGCGCCCCACGATACTCGGTGTGATGTCTACGGTAAATGTGGTCCTTTTGCTGCATGTAATGTGAATGATGCCACGGTTTGTAATTGTCTTTTGGGGTTTAATCCGAAATCACAGGAGGAATGGAATATGAGAAACCCAGCAGAAGGGTGTCAGAGGAGGACACAGCTAAACTGCTCTAATGGTGATGGATTTTATATTCTGCAGGGAGTGAAGCTTCCAGATACTCACAATGCAACAGTAGACCAAAGTATTAATCTTGATCAGTGTGGGAATAAGTGTGCAGGTGATTGTTCCTGCATGGCTTATGCTTCTGCGGATATCAGAGAAGGGGGGAGTGGGTGTATTATGTGGAGTGGTGAGCTGATTGACTTGAGATACATCGAGAGAGGACAGGATCTCTATATAAAGGTTGCCAAATCTGAACTAGGTATGTTTTCTGTTACTTCCCTGTCAGTGTAAGATTGTTAAGTATCATATTCTTCATCCTGGGTTATATACTGTTTATAGTTTTTGATATCTTAATGCAGTTTTTGAAAGACAGTGGTAGCTCAAAATAGTTTTGATTTGTCAGAGATACAAAGTAGGGCAGAGCAAGAACATTACTCCTAAAAAATCCTCCCTTTTGAATCGGATTCAAAGTATGCATAAAGTTATATTTTCTCAATAGTTGAGCATCACATTAGTAACAGTTTACTTTGTAGAATCATGCTTTCCAATTAGATATATTCTCTTCTGGTTCATTTGAGAACTACCTAGTCTGCAAAAGATTGTATTTTAAATTTTAATAGCTGTTTATCCCAACCATTACTCACTACTAATAAAGTCTAGAATGTGTTCTTCTTTAGATCCCTTCTTCTACTTTGATATATATCATCCATCAATGGTAAATGACTAAATTCATTTGGGTAGGAAAATATCTATTGAAATTTCTTTCTTTGAGTCTCATTTTTTTTGATGAAACTAAATTTATAAACTCTAGGTGCAGAGTCAGTAGCTTACTACAATCAGCATATTCCAGACAAGTGGGCATCAACTGTCTTTGGAGTAAAACTGGTATTCAGTCAACAAAGACAGTATGAATGCATGGTTTGCCTATATTTTCAAACAATGCTAAAATCATAAATCAGACCTTAAATAACTGTCTTTATTTTTTTTTCGAATAAAAATAACTTCGCCTTTGTCTACTAAATTATTCTACTTGTATTAAATTGGGAAGCAGCCACGAAACGCGGCAGCTTCGTAAGCCCTTCCTACTCGGAATCAGGAAAAGTCTAGTCCCAACCTTCAGAATAAAATCATTATTCTATGCTACATTTCAATCACTCCAAAATCAAAGGTCCCATGACATTAATAAGAGAAGAAAATATATGGAATCATCTTATGAGAAACCTGGGACTAAATGCATGTAACAGACCCCAGTAGATGTAGATTCCAATTATTGACTCGATGAGTAGACTATTGCGGGTCAAAAAGAGATGCAGAAAATGTTTCATCGACTATGCCTAAGAAGAAAGACTGAAAATGCTATATTTGAAGAAGCTGCTTACCAAACTCTTTCTAAGCTTACAATAAATGTTTTATGAATTACTACAAAGTACAAACAATACAGATAGGTTTCAACCGTATGGATCACGGTAGCAAAACACAATTCATTCATGCAAAAGTCGTTTGTGACCAAGTAAATTACACGAGGTGATCATCAAGCATTTAAAACCAGTAATGAGAAATGTATACCTGTGCAAAAGCTCTCATCTCTTTTCAGAAAGCGGAACAACCCTTGGGCTTTTAAGCTTGAATTTAAACAAAGCAGAATAGAAGAGGATTCATGCGGCCAATCCCATATAATTTAGGTGCAAGACATATAGTATGCTTAACCCCCACACACACACAAATGAAAAATAGAAAAGGCTATGCGTCATATGACTTAAACTGTATTAATCAAACTTGATGATCATACAAACATTAAATGAACTAGTAATGTAAGGCATTTTTCCTGAGCTGTAATATTTTATCTATCCTTGCAGATACAAGCAATACCCACAAAAGACTTGCGGAAATTATTGCGGCTGTGACTACAATATTGATATTACTTCTACTGTCCATTGGTTTTCTGTTCTGGAGAAAACGACGAGCCATGAGATTAGGTACAATGATCTCTTCTAATTTCAATATTTGAGAAGGGCATGTTATCTTGCTTGTTTAGGCAAAGAAACCATGAACATAGTCTGTTTGAATCTCTTATTTTCAGTCAACTAAAATTACATAATTGGAAACAACAAAAGGAAAAGGGGGTTGAAGTGATATATAATCTGATTTATCTACAACTCTGCAGGGAGCGGAACCTTCTTCCTGAGGGATCCAGAGCTCCCCGCCTTCGATCTAGAAACAATAATGCAAGCCACAGAAAACTTCTCCACGGCAAAGAAAATAGGAGAAGGTGGATTTGGTGATGTCTACAAGGTAACATCTTTTTACTTTATCACCAAGTTATTGCTTAAAAGAACAAGCACGTCCACTGTTAGAGTCAAGTTTCCAACTAAGGTCATGGAGAACAACATTTTAATATCAGAGATTATCTTCTTGAGCATTTTTAGATATAAAATCTCAAGTATTTAGTTAAACACCTTTCATACAAAAAGAAGTATTAGTAATTGCTGGTTACTGAGCATCTCCAAGAGACTGTCATACATTAGCAATTAGCAATATCAAGTACATGTAATGGATTAAAAAAAGCATAACCCAACGCCTGTGGAATTGAAACATAATACATTTTTCATCGGCAATACCAGGGCAAGTTAAAAGACGGACAAGAAATTGCTGTGAAGAGACTCTCGGAGAATAAGTATTCTTCACAAGGCCTAAAGCAGTTCATGAATGAGGTCATTCTGATTGCCAAGCTGCAGCACCGGAATCTCATTCGACTACTCGGTTACTGCAGTAGTGGCAAAGAGAGGATGCTGATATATGAGTACATGAGCAACAAAAGTTTGGATTTCTTCATATTTGGTACGGAACCTCTTGGCATAGATTATAGATTCTTCATATTCCACAATCAGATAGATAACCATAGATCCAGTTCTAACTAGTTGTACTTGAAACTTGTAACAGATGAAAAGAGGCGCACCTTTCTGAATTGGAAAATGAGGTTGGAAATCATTCTCGGGATTGCTCGAGGAGTTCTCTACCTCCACCAGGAATCGAGAGTCAATATAATTCACAGGGATCTGAAAGCTGCAAATATTCTTTTGGATGGAGAAATGGTCCCGAAGATATCGGACTTTGGTACAGCTAGAATACTCAGAGGAGATGAGCAAGAAATAAATACTCAAACAGTAGTAGGCACACGGTAAAAACTTCAAATTAATCCTTTTGTTTCATCTTAAGCTTAATGTTTCTTCGTTTCTTTCTTCTCAAATGAAAATTGCTTTTTAAAAAGAAAGTTTTGATAAAAAAGTGTTACTTGCTATATGATTGTCCTAATGGCCGCATGCAGAGGGTATATGTCTCCTGAATATGCAATGGATGGAAAGGTATCAGTAAAATCAGATGTTTACAGCTTTGGAGTTCTACTTCTAGAAATCATAAGCGGTAAAAGGAATGAAGGGCATCTTCTAGCATATGTGAGTATCAGGATAATCAAGCAAAATGCAATTAATATGTCCAAGTATACTTACTCTGATATAATTTTTCAGGCTTGGAAGCATTGGTTGGAAGGAAACAGCCAAAAACTCCTTGACAGAGCAATAGGTGGGCCATGCTGCACCTCCAAAGTCTTGAGGTGCATTCAAGTGGGCCTCTTGTGTGTTCAAGAATGCCCAGATGATCGGCCCGAAATGGATTCTATCGTCTTGATGTTAGCAAGTGAGAACATAATATTGTCTGAACCAAAGAAGCCTGTTGTCTGCACAAGTATAAGGCCTCTCCGAAATGAAGTATTGAATGGTACAAATGAGTCACATAGTGTGAATGACCTGACGATAACTGGTATTATTGAAGGCCGCTAGAGAACAATACTTCTCTTCTGTTGCAGTAGCGGTGTTATGTAATTGTTGATAAATTAGTAAGATTCATATCATTCTAACATAGCACATTATGCCTTCGTTAGGAGAATAGGAGATATAGGATTAGAAAATCTGAAAAGCACGACCTACAATACTTAAGTAGGAAACACAAGCAAATAAGGTGCAACAGCTGTAACATTGTAGAGCCTAGGGTTCGTCGGTTAGATAATTGGCCAAACAACACGAAGTCTAGGGTTTTACTAGTACATGTGGTAAGGCCATATTGTAATGTATGCACAGGTTGCTTCTAACTGGATTTGTAGTTCTTGTAAATCAAGTTATGAATAAGCTTAAGCTGTATCTTAGAGCAGAATGATTCAATTCACTATTTTCTAAAAGGAATGCATAGTTTGATGAGAAGAACAAGTAATAATTATTTATAATATTAATTGGAAAAGAAGCTGATGATATGGGCCAAGAAATATAGTATAGACCGGTGACATTAAAATATAATAATCAGAACATGATAGCCTGTAAGAAATGAAACAAATTACCTCTGGTGGAGTTTCTATATAAGATGCAGAAGCAGTGGAGAGATATGCTTGCTACCAAGAGAAGCAGCAGAATAAATAACATTGCTGAGCATCTTAGAGGCAAACAACTGACAACAAGCATTTCTTATTAAGATTGGATATAGTAGAATCAATCTTGTCTACAAGGTGAAGAATTAATTAAAAGAAAAAAAAATAAAACAGCTGTATTATAGCAGGGCAGGTCACAAGATACCCAAGCAGCTTCATATGATTTGGTTGCTATTAATAGGTCCAGCGGAACAACATTGTTAAGAATCTTAATACCATCCACTGACACATTTATTTCTCCAAACTGTCTTAAGATCGTAGATTCATTTAACTTTCTAAACAAACTTTAAAATCGTAGATTCATGGCTACCAAAATATTTTCGGGAAAAAAAGGGGAAAAACTTATGCACTATCTCAGAATGTTCGCCAAAAAGAATCTAAAGAAAGTATCGGTGTTCACAAAAAGAATTTAAAGAACTCATGCACCAGCTCAGACTTTTCAGCCAATATCCTCAACATGGAAAGAACTCGACTCTATCTTCCGTGTTCAAAAATGCTAAAGATGTGCTTCCTGAAAAGGTACAGGCGTACAGCCCAATATAGAAGGCTACAACTGCTGCGAAGACATTGGGAGGGTCTCGCTGCTATAAGATCTGAAAGTCAAATGTTTGCAACCTTAACTTAATATAGTGAGAGGTTGTTTCCATGATTCGTATTCATGAAATCAAAGTCCCAATGTAGCAACTTCGCAATAAATGTAGAAACGAACGAGATGCCTATAAGAAGCTCAGCAGTCAGCTAGTTCAAGATCTCTATCTTGAAGCGGAAGAGTGCGGAAATTCACTTTTAAGTTGTAGATAAATAGCTATTGTGCTCTACAAATGATCTTAAAAAAAGAAACAAATGATCATCGTTTCACCGTAGCGGATTACATTTCCCTATATACAGACACTAATACATTTGCTCCTCCACATTACATGCGACCCCTCCAAATTAACTAAGGTTTTTCAATATGAAGAGAACTTAATCTTATCAGTGTGACATTTTAGGTTGAGCTGAGCATTCCACATTAGGTTCCAACTCCCACTCTTTGTCTCCTTCCGATCTAAAGCATCTGCTTTGAGACATAAAAATCAATTTCTTCTAGCTACTTTTATAATTGTTGAACCAAAACAAGCTATCTTAGAAGGTGCATAAACTCAGATATTTTAATATTGTTTGCCACAAAACCTGTCATCTGAGCTCTTATTGCATCTGTTCTCAACTAAAACATGCAACAAAAAACTGATCATAGTACATATCTACATCAAAATGATGAACTAAAGCAAGCATCAGCAGCATTCCTTTTAGTTTGAACAGAGAGCCGAACGCAATGTACCAGAAAACAATGGGAAGCTAAAAGGGAACCACTTGCAGAGATTTCATTTTATTCGAAATTTCATTCTATTTCCAATTAACTTAACCATATGAACATCAAAACCCTAGCCCGCCGATTCCCCCATCTAAACTTACACTTAAACCAAAAATTTACCCCAAAAGAAAAAGGAGAAAAAAAGGAGAGAAATTGGAACAAAATCTTAGCTTGCGAACCCCCCAGCGAACACTTGCTGAAACGCCTCGTCGAGCCACCGCCTCGGCTCCTCCATCAACTCGGGACTCAGCCTCACCATCAAAACGCAAAACTCCATCTCATTGAGCGCGCCATCGCCATCCACATCCCCCTCCACAATCATCCCCCTCAGCTCATCGTCCCCGAGCCCCTGCAGCCCCAGCAACGCCGCGTTCCGCTTCAGGCTCTCGAAAGTTATCAGCTTTCGCCGCGGATCCATGAGCAAACGAAACCCGTTGCAGAGCTCCTCCATCAGACCCTCCTCCCCGAGCTTGTCCGCCATGATCGGGAGGAAGTCCTCGAATTCGACGGGCCTGCGCGCCATGGGAAAGGACGGCGATGCGGAACGGGTCGGCGGGGAATGGGACGTGGGAGAGGAGAGGAGATGAGGGGTTATATATGTAGCGGAAGAGGGGATTCGAGGAAATTGGGGCCATGGGTGACAGCGGAGACGAAGCTCTGAATCCGCTGGATTAAGCGAGATAGAGAAAGGTGGGAGAAAAAGCGTAGGTCCTTTCGAAGAAGCTGCGAATAATAATAATAATAATAATACGAACCGAGATGGGGCGGGGCGGGGCGGGGCGGGGCGCGTAGAGTTATTCTACTTGTCTTTTTTCTCTTTTACGAATAAATAAATGTAGATATTATTATTATTATTCTAATTATTATTATTATATATTCTCTTCAGTTTTGTTCTTCAATTTTTTTAAAAAAAATAAATACATTTGTTTTTTTATTTAAAAATAAATTTAATTAAAATAAATATAATTTTAATTATTGTATTAATTTTTTAATTAATTTAATATTTTACCTAATCTAATTATTTTATTAACTAATTACTTAATTATTATATAATTAACTAATTAATTTATTAATTTATTAAATTATTTGAAAACAATATTGATTATTGTTAATTATTTAATTTATATTTTTATATTAATTAATTATATAAAATTTTAATATTTTAAAATTATAATTATTCTTATTTTTATTATTCCAATCTAACTATCTAAACGCTATTTTTTTTATTTCCAGTAACAACTCAATTTTCATTCAAACGCAAAATTAATTCTATTTCTATTTGTTCCCGAGCTTATACTTATTTCTGAAATAAGCAGTTCGATATAGTTTATATCTGAACCAAATACAATCTTAGCAACTGGATAATTTTTAATTAGTGTTTCTCTATATTTGATTATGGGCTGATCCACCCATGCAAGCCTGAGCCCGAATGAGCCTGGGGCTCGGCTTTGTCTTTTTGAGGCCCGGCTCTTTAAAGGCCGGCCTGGCCAAATTTTTAAAAATTGAAACATCTTATTATGGGCTTTATTATTTTTTGCTTTAAGTATGGTAGTGGCAGTTACTATTTGCTGGTCTCATATCATATAGAAAAACTAATTTTGTTAATAGTTTAAAACGCTTGTGATAGATGATAAAGCCGATGAGCTTGTTAGGATTCGAACTCAAAAACTTTTATTTAAATACCGACCAATTTTGTAAGATACATCGATCGTTCTCAACAAAAGCGACAAAAGATATTATGACTGTGTTATATATGGACGACTCGCAACCGTCTACGATGAGAATGCTCTGAAGCCGATATGGTGGGAGGATGATGGATGAGTTGCACTGAGTGAATTGGAGAGAGAAGAGAGGTGAAATTGAGGTAAGTTCGAAGAGAAGAGCGTTCAGATAAAGGAAGCTAGGAGAGGAGAGAGAGGCAGGGAAGGAAACGAAGAGAGATATCTTGAGAAGGAAGAAGACATGTATTAATTTTTTATATCTCCTTAAGTACATTTGGGTGGTATATAGCCTCTCTTCTAATCACTTGCTATGGCTAATTATGCTAATCTACTAAGCTATAGCAAATATCTTAGTTTTTAGTAATATATCCATAAGCGGGTTGAGTTCACTTCTATTTCTGGTGTTGGGCCTCCTTTGCTCGGTTGTTGCTAACTGCCTCAGAGGGTCGGATTCGGGCCTGAGCACTGTCCTCCCGCACCCGTTGTCCGACACCCAATCCGCTTCACCAATTCCTTATTAAGTACATTCCTCTCCTGACTCCACTCTATATACTTCTAACATACTCCTTCTTTTCTTTACGTGGCCCTCTATCGATCTCTCCGGCGATACTCTCTAGCGGATGTCGATGGTTCTAAGGAACATTTTTTGATCACTAGTCAAATAATTTTGAGCCATTTTGATTACTAGGCAAATGATATTAATAATCGTAAAATTTATTTTCTAGTCCTTTTAAATAATCTAGATCAAATTTAACGAAGCCGATTTTCCATTCGAAAATTCCAACAGTGAAAACAACTTGAAAACACGGAGGTCTACGTGCTTCTAAGCCTAACTATATATATATGCGCGTAGGGCTACTATGCTCTTATGAGTATAAATCCCTTTATACTCATAATTTTTTCACACTTGGATGAAAGAATGTGTGGTTAGGATGATAGTGGTTTCTCTAAGGTTTACTAGGTTGTTGGTGAAATAGTATAAATCTCAGGGACTACTATAATTCTAACCGCACATTCCTTCATCCAAGGGATGAAAACTTATGAGTACGACAGAATTTTACTCATAAGAGTATAGTAGCCGGACTCGTATATAGGCTACTATATTATTAATTACACCAAATATTTGGTGTTACTAAGTTTTTCGTCGTTAGATCTTACCCTTTGATCATTTCATTATAAAAACGTTTTTTAGACAACACATAAAAAAAGCATTCCTATAATATAGTAAATACCGACACTTCAAAAAGTGTTGTCATATAAACTCTTTATTGTATAAAACTAATTTATTAAATAATAAATTTAATATTATTTTTTATTTTTTAATATTTTAAAGCGTTAGGATTTTAAAAATCTCGTCTTTACTCATACTATATTCTAAGATATGACAAAATCTCCTCAAAATTTTTATAATTTGTTCTCTCTGTTACAACAATAAAAAATTTTAAATTTTTTTCCCCTTCTTTACTCACATTAAAATTATATTTTTATAATTTTTCTTCTATTTTTTTCCACCAATCCAAATAAATATGATTTTTTTTTTTTCTTTCAACAAGAAGTCTCTTTGCTAATTAAGTTATAAACCAATCAGAGTTTGCTATATATTTAATAAAACATTGGACTCTCCTATTTCACCGTAAATTGACTCTAAAATATGCATCTAAGATAAAATTTTATAGTACAATAAATTATTATATATTTTATATTATATATATTAATTATATTATATTATATTTTATAATATTAATTATTAAACATTCTATCAATTATGTAATATTATGTGACGTGGTGTTTGAAGTATTGGTACACGTCTAGTGCAAACAAAAATTTCTCCCTTCTCTTGAAATTTTGAGTCAATCCTGTTAAACATTTTCTACACCAAAGTGTTATTTTACATACACTACGTACCTAAATTTTTTTAATATAGATGTTAAAATTAATTCATTCAACATAATTTAAATTATTAAAATTTATAGATTATATATATTTAATTAATTTTTAATATTATAATATTAATCATCTAATATAATTTATCTTTCTCTCATTAATTTTAACAAGATAAAAATACTCTCACCTATTCTTCAATTTAAAATAATTCTTCCAACTTTAACTTTTTAGATAATTTTTTTTTTTTAGAATAACTATAAAGACTAAAAATTTAATTAAATTTTAAAAATAAAATTATTAATATAATTTAATTTTACAAATATTAAAAATTAACAAAAATATTAAAAATAAATATTTTTTATAATGTGATTTTTTTTTTAAGCTTAAATTTTAATAACTATATATTTTAATTATCCTAAAAACTATCTATCTGCAGCGCCTGGATTAATTGTATCTTGCCATGGCATATATAAGCTGCTTTTCTTCTAGAATTAACGAAGCCTCTTTAGCCAAACGGCCCCTTAATTATAATATTTAGTTCCATTAGAGTCCACTTCTCCACCCCAACATCTTTGGTCCATGAGTCAGAAACTGCATGTGCAATACATGAGTCACACGATTGTACTCTTTTCTTTTTTCTTTTTCTTTTTTTTTATGTGCTGACGAAAGAGTCATGCATGCATCAATCCAAGGTCATCAAAGAGCCATGTTGTTTGACACGTATCTCTCAAAATGTGTGATGTAAACGTGATAATTGAAGGCGACAGCATTTTGTTTTTTTCTCAAAAAAAAAAAAAAAAAAAAAAAAAACGTGATAGTTGAAGGTGCATGGGGGTTCAACGTTCGTGTCCTTGTCTGAGAAAAATGCAGGTTAATTTATGTCCTCAAAAGATGACTTGACGAACCCAATCTTAATTAATTAACACCTAGCTATCATATTCATTGCCTGGAACTAATTAACCATCATAGCATACGTAGTTAGGCATAATACATACATGATAAACCATTTGTTATTAAAAATGACACAAATTTAAAATACATTAATAAAATTGAAAATTTAAGCCAAGCCAATTATATACTATATGAAACAATCAAGAGTTATCCTATAGCACTTGGATTGACTCGGAAATTTTTGTTAACCAAATACTTATACCCATCAAGTATGATAAATGATAAAAACATTATATATATTATACTACAAAAAAATTTTAAAGACGCTTTTTAGACGACGTTTAAAAAAAACATTCTTAAATATTTTTATATTACAATAAATACTAACGCTTCAAAAAGTATCGTCATATAAATATTTTATTATATTAAACTATTTTATTAAATAATAAATTTTATTATTATTTTAAATTTTTGGGTGCTTTAAAGCATCAGGATTTTAATAAATTATAACGTTTTAAAGCGTTAGAATATATTTTATCGACGCTAGCTAGACACAAGTGTCATTATATATATATAGTGACTCTTCATTTACCGACGCTTTCAAATATGACGTTAAACTATATTGAAATACTCTTAATCATCATTAAGTATAAAAAAACGTTTTTAAATATTAGATTTATTGTAGTGTTATCATGTACCTACTAATTGAGAATTTAGAATGATTTTTATTTATTTCTTTTAGAAAGAATAGTAGTATGTACACCTTGTTAATTCGTTTGGTTCATTAATGTGAGAAAATAATAGCTAGTATGCTTATATATATCCACCGGACCACTTGATTCATTATTATTAATTTGATAAATAAATCTAACTAGAAATATGAAATAATGAAGTTTTGAACTTTGAAACATAGAATTAATGGTCACTATCAAATTATTTTTGTTGACACTCGGGGCTAGTCAGGGGCGGTTGGCGAGTTTCTGGAATGCCGAACTATTCTGTATAATTTTGAAAGTTCAGTCTGTAGACAATAAACGTGCATGCATCACTAAGAACAGTAGCAGGCGACGCGAGTAGTCAGCTGCAGTGCTTTTGCGTTCGTTGATTCAAGCCAACCCACCAACTCCCTACTCTCTCTATAAAATCCTATTCCCACCCTCACTTCTCCTCGCATCATATCAATCACCAGCACCACAACCACTAGCTAGTTCACCACCCCGCGCGTTCTCGATCGTATCCGAGAAGAGAAAGAAAAATCTAAAATGGGAAGCCTCCCGCGCGATGATCAGTTGATCCCCTTCCGATTCCAGCCCCTCGATGCCGACGAATTCGCCGAAGAATCGCATGCCGTCGTGGACTTCATCGCTGACTACTACCGCAATGTCGATAAGTTCC